>JACEFZ010000083.1:0-147500 GCA_014155875.1 Cepaea nemoralis | reverse complement strand
CTATAGATTTAGTTTTATTAACATGGCAATGTTAATCATGGATGCAACGTGCTCTTTCTAATTTTCATTAGTGTGTGTTGTTTTTTGTTAGAAACAAAACTTTGAGTATTGTGTTTGGCCAAGTATTCAACATTGGCATTACGAGGATTTACGTCATCAATTCAAGACCAACACCAACCTTAGAAACTACACTAACATCCGTTTGTAAATAAAACTAACAGAATTAATAAATGTAGAAGTAGTAGTAGTAGTAGTAGTAGTAGTAGTAGTAGTAGTAGTAGTAGTAGTAGTAGTAGTAGTAGTAGTAGTAGTAGTAGTAGTAGTAGTAGTAGTAGTAGTAGTAGTAGTAGTAGTAGTAGTAGTAGTAGTAGTAGTAGTAGTAAACGAAGAAGAAGAAGAAGAAGAAGAAGAAGAAGAAGAAGAAGAAGAAGAAGAAGAAGAAGAAGAAGAAGAAGAAGAAGAAGAAGAAGAAGTAGAAGAAGACGAAGAAGAAGAAGAAGAAGAAGAAGAAGAAGAAGAAGAAGAAGAAGAAGAAGAAGAAGAAGAAGAAGAAGAAGAAGAAGAAGAAGAAGAAGAAGAAGAAGTTGTTGTTTCTATTGTAATTGTGTTAGTCGCAGAATAAGCAGGCTATGTGGAGTCCTCTAGGTCAGTGTTTCCCAAAGTGGTGGTCCGCGGAGCGGTGTCGGTCCTCAAGCCCTTCTTTGCCTGTCCGCAACGTGAGTTGAAAAAAAGTAATAAAAAGGTTAAATATTTTCTCCTTTGAGCATTGTTTAGAACGTTTTAAAAACAAGATTGTCCTTTTCTCAAAACATGATATCCGCACCGTTTTTATGGTGATTTAATTTTAAAATAAATTGAGCCTGCAGCCGTATAGCCCAAGGAGTATTTATTTGTAAGGAGAAGCAAATCATTGGTTCAATGGGAAAGTTTAAAATAGTAACCAGCTGAGACCGATACTAAAAGCCGGCCCAGTCGACGACATTTGTTTGTTCACAACGTGCGTTTCTTTTGTTTCCTTTGTGACGAAAAGTGAGAAAGATGCACATTAAAATTTGTTGATTGTCATAAGATGCAGAACATACGTGATTTTCGTTGTACGATTATAATGCGTTTTGCCATCGTCTGAGCGAGTGAAGGTGTTAGATACATTTGCAAAGTATTTTTCATTACAGTTGGACTAAAGCAAGGACGTTGCGAACTTAGCGATTATGATGGTGTGTGTGAGATATTGATACAAAGACAACTTGAAAAAAGAGTATTTCTTTTTTCGTCAATGAGCATTATTAAGACAAAATACAGAAACAGTATGGAAATTTGTTCTCATTTGCTGGTAGCGCTGGCTACAATCGAGCCATGATGTGATAGGCTTGTAAATAATAAACAGGCCCACCCCTAGCATTAAATAGTTACTGTTAGCAGCTGATCATTAAATTATTTTATTAAAACATACTGTAATTTATTCAACTTGTTTAAAATATGATTTGGTATCGTTTTCCAAGATATATTTCATTTTTATTTTATATTAGTGTTCATTACTGTCGGTGTATACGAGTATATATATACCTTTAAAAGAAGACCTAAATGTAGTTTTGACATTTGAAAAAAAAATGTGATTTGTAAATCTCTACAATAAAATTTTTACTCATGAAAATGGGACCATCATTAAATAAATCACCAATAATATTATGGGGCAGTATTTAGGGCACCGGGACAACACCCACAATTATGTTAAATCGTATATTTATATTAAAATATGTACTGAGGCCATTTAAAATTCCAGATTGCAAGGAGAAAAAAATGTTTAAACGGCACCGGTCCCTGGTGCAAAAGAAAAATTTTATGTCGGACCGCGAAAGTGAAAAGTTTGGGGAGCACTGCTCTAGGTCACATTCTAGGGGGCATTAATATGGCGCACTTAGATGAACAAAGAACATAGACTATAAAGAACCTGGTTCTATGCCGCCCGTATGTGGATGATGCATTATTTATCACAGAGTGCACTGAAACGAAATGGAACATAACTGCATTTCAATAGCTTTGCAACCACCCAATGCGATCCTGGCCTGGTAAAATCCCTGTTTAATCGAGCACGAAAGATTTGCTTCAATGACTTACAAAAAGAAGGAGTGGACACCCTTAACCAGACCCTACAATCTAATGGATATCCAGTTGTCTTAATCAAGTGTCACTGTCAGCAACCCAAACCTATCCACGCAGCAACAGCTCATAAACTACCGTCATAATGTTCAAAAAAGAAACAAACCGTTTCATATACTGTATTCGACGAACAATAAACGATTGATTTATTTTGTTGTTTCGGGATTTGAGATTTAAATATTGAGCACAACCTACTACTGGCAACGCTGATCATATTCTGGTATGAACCTAAGGCCTATCCACGTCAATGTGAAAGCACTAGACTCGAGTTTCGCTCTCGTTTGAGCTCGTCAGTAGTGCATATCCTTGACCGAACCCGGAAAAAAAAACCTGATCACTGGCGTGTTAAGCGGGTGTGCAAACACTAGACCACGCGGCACACGCTGGACACGGCCAAATTATCACAACAGAACATTAAAACGTCACCCATCGTAGGCTGTAGCTCAAGATTTGCCCGATCGCCGCGACTGACGTCCGTCAATTGATGTGGACCCGAGCGATCAGGTCTTCTCACTGGCAAGGCACACCAGGCTGCCTAAAGTCCAGCAAGCAATAATCAAATTGATTTATTTTGTTGTTTAGGGATTTGAGATTTAAATATTCGTTTGAGCTCGTCAGTGTTTTAATTACGTATGCAGAAAGTTTCCAGAATTGAACATAGGGAGACTTAAAGCTGGAGATTTTGATGGACCTCGCATTAGAACGTTAATAAACGATCCTAATTTTATTTACTCGATGAACATAACAGAGTCCACATCCTGGTAGTCAGTTATTTTAGTTTTGCAAAACTTTCTGGTTAACGTTAGAACAGGTGCTGTATTGTATGGACTATACATAAAAAAATGCTAGTGATACAGTTGTAATAAAACGTTGGTGTTTTATATGAAGGTAATAGGTAATATATGCACAGTAATTACATTTAATATGAATGCAGGTTCCAGTCAAAATTGCAATGATGGCATCTAACTATAGGCTTGTACAAAACAATTGCCTTACTAAGAATTTCCTTCTCAGTTATCTCAAAAAGCGAGCTGACTGAAAAATCTGATTACATTTTTGTAATCGGCAACATAAAGTTACACAAGAACAGGTATACAATTTAAGGCACCAAGATGTGTGCAAACCAGTTTAATCCATGACCATATGAAGCAGTGCTCGTTTGCGGTGTTTTTTTTTTTTTTTTTTTTTCAATGTTTGCTATTTATAAAGCATTTAGAAATGTTTTGTTAATGGGCATGAAGTAAATCCGGTTTTCGATGTTATTGACAGGACTCTTTCACGTGTCCAAATTCTTGAATGTTGCTATGTTAACTGTTTCCAACCTAAGTCAGTTGCATATCCTATACAGGACATCGCAATCAATCCCATCATTTTTGGCCTGTTTGTGAATTCTGAACGACCGGCACTCATACCACTTTATAAAAACTAACGCAAGGTGGTCTGCTGCCAAATATCCCGCAGCTGTGTTTCGAACGCGGTATGCGGGATTACGAATTGTGACAGTAACCCCATCACCACAGGGCTGGCCTTTCGACCTGAATGGATAATATGATAGACTTCAGATGTCTTCATTCCTGCCAATTTCCATCTGCCATAACACAATCATGTTATATTAATATTCAATGTTCTCATTTCTTTCATTCTATTGCCCAGCTTGCCGACTGCTCTCATTGTTTCTTCTTCTGCTTCTGCTTCTGCTGCTGCTGTTTCTCTTCCTTCCCCTCTTCCTTCTTCTTCTTCTTCTTCTTCTACATCAATTGTCTGCTAATCCATGTGCTTGCGTACAGCAGGACTGGCTCTGTATAGCTCACAACAACTCTTGTCCTCACCTCGACTGACACCGATCAATTGCAGAGAATATTCTTCATCTTGTGAAATACTGCTTTTCCTTGGGCTATTCTACATGTAACTTCCCTAAGACATCCTTCGTTTGCAGTTAGTAAAGTATCCAAATAGTTAAATATATTGATTTGTTTCTTGATGGTTTCATTCACTTTGATATTGCATTTTAGAAAGACATTGTTTTTGATTGCACTTACCATTACATTCGTTTGTATGTTATTCAAACTAATTTCTTTCGTTCCGATTGTCAACAACGCGCCTACATATGAGTGACGTCATGTTCGCGGCAAAATTATGAGATTCTCATTGGAAGCGGCATAGTCAACTTCTAGTGACGTAAGATATGATAATGAGGAAGATTAGAAAGTGCCGGGAGCAGTGTTGCCATTTCCTGTTGTTGAAAATGCACCAAAATCGACCCAAAAAAAGCACCAAAAAGCACCAAAATATTTTGGAAAGCACCAAAAAAAAAAAAAAAAAGCACCAACGGTTTTTATTACAAATGTAACACAGTAGCACATTATAATTTATTCGCTGGTTGCTGAGGATGGGGACGGAGCGCTTATGGGAATGTCCCGAATGCTGTGATGTCGGTTCCTAGATCCAATCAATCAATCAATTTATTATTAGCACTTCATATTACAATGAAGTTTATTCCAGATCCTCCACATCCCAATCAGAACTACTCTCGAGCCATAAAAGCACTAAATTGCAATGACATTTATTTGGGGAAAGCACTAAAACAAGCACTGGCGGTATTCATTAAAAATGTTATAAAGTAGCACATTATAATTTATTATTATCACTGAATATTAGAATGTAGTTTATTCCAGATCTGCATAATCCCAGTCAGACAACTCATCTTCAGTTTCTGTAGCTACTTCCTGCTGTGTTTGCTCCTGCGATGATGATGATGATGATGATGATGATGACGACGACGACGATGATGATGATGATGATGAAGATGATGATGATGATGATGATGATGATGATGATGATGATGATGATGATGATGATGATGATGATTGAAAGAAACGTGAATATGTCTCCTGTGATCCAATTTTTCGTAGCATATCCTTTGGTAGTTTATAAACATGACAGCATTTGTCATATATTTTCATTTCATATCTAATAGTCAAAACAGCTGTCAAACTCTTGATGCTCAGTCTGTTCCGCAATTTTGATTTTATAACTCCCATCTGACTGAAAATACGCTCCACGTCCGCATTAGAATGAGGTAAAATGAGCACAGTTAAAGCTAAATCTTTAAGATCTTGGAAAGGATTTTCACCGGTGGCATCCCTGTATGAGGCTATTTCTGCCCACAGTCCAAGTGTGTCAGAGATCTGTGTCCACTGCATATGATGAAGTTTTCTCCACTGAAAATCGATGCAGGTGAGAGTAGCTGCATCTTCTACAAACATTTTGTATCAACAGCTCTATTAAAAACTGGATGCACCTTCCACGAATTTCTTTCTAATCAGGAAACTGGTAGCCTGCTATTTCTGTCTCAAACTCATAACATAGATTGGGATTAGGATCTAAATAATCTTGAATAGCATCACTTTCTGTTTTTTTTTTTTTTTTTTTTTTCAGGAATAGCAATCCTTGCACTTATAGAATCAGTGATCTGGACAAGATTGCTGAGTAGTTTTGTTGGATCCTGTATATCTGCTTCGAATTTCTTATTCACACTTTGAACTTCTCCCAGAATATGCTTGAGAAATATGAGATACACATAGTTTTTCATGTCGCTAAACATAGAATGTAGACGTTCTGCTGTATAACAGCGCTCGTTGAATCTTGCTGTATCAAAATGAGTTCTGAGCTCGACACATTGCTGCAATATTCTGACAATGGCAGACTGAATGGACATCCATCGTGTCTGGCTTAATTGAACAACCTTCAGCGGATGTTGTCCATGATTTATTGAAGCAAAAAGCTCCTTGTACTTTGCTTGACGAAGACTTGGGTGAGAAAACCAGTTATATGTTTCTCTAATCATGAACTCTATGTTCCTGGGCAGACAAGCAGCTGTAGCCTGTGACACTGTCATCTGAAGGGAATGACATACACACCTAACTAGTACCAGATGAGGAACTTTGGATTTTAATTTGTTTATATACTCCATTGTTTACACCTGTCATGAGAGATGCATTGTCAGTGCCGAGTGCAACTAGTCTTTGCATCGCAAGTCCATTCTTGTTTAAACAATCTTTTAACGCATTGCATATTGCCTGCGCGTTGCAGTCACTCACTTCAACTAAATCGTATTAAAGGGAGTTAAAGTACTTGAATATTGCGCGGTAATGTACTAAGACAGTTTTACTCTCTCGCTTCAGTTCAAATTCGGATTTTTAGTGTTCCCAAAATGATTTGTAAAATAAATTGTACCCACCCAAAAAAGCACCAAAAGCACCCAAAAAAAAAATAAAAATGGGGAAGCCGGGCTAAATGTAAAATTTTGGCACCAAATGACTTTAACAAGCACTAAATTTGGTGCGATAAGCGTCGAAATGACAACACTGGCTGGGAGAAATTGTCTGCTGAGGTGCAGTCAGGGTTGCCATTCTAGATATTTTATATCCAGATCTAGAGGTTTTTGCCGGTGTCTGGATACCGTTTTCTGACGTTTGGATGCTGGATGCAATTCTAGACACTTTACATTTGGAGTTGGATATTGTGGTTATTTTCTAGAGGTTACTTTTCGTTCGGTGTCATTTCCCCATTTTTTGTTTGGTCTGGACGCGCGTAAATTATGGTAACTGCCATTATTTAAACTTTGAACCGACTTGGGTCAACGCTAAAAAATCTGGCAACCCCCCGATAATGAGTAAAAGGGTGCATAAATTATAATAACATTATTTGAACTGTAAACTCACCGCGTTGTAAATTATTGCTGTGAAGCCGACTTTGTGATTCTTTTTCATGTGAATTTTATAATTGCTCACCTTCATATGTGTCTTCCACTTTGAAAAAATCTTTCAACATGCCAATAGTAAAGCAATATGAACAAAAATTTCGAAAATAGTGGCTGCAGAATGACATAATTAAAGATTGGGTGATGTCAATTCACTGAGATGCGACTAAGTATCGTTGTAAGTGCGAAATGAAAGCGAAAATACAAGACTTGAAGAAACATGCAGAGACTAACAAACATAAAAATACATTGTCATTTAGGGATATGCCACCGTTGACATTTGTTTTCAGAACTACACACAGTAATGAATCATCAAAAGTTGACGGATCTGTCACAATGTTTTTAAGTTGTCATGGTGCAATCGTGAACTGTGACCATTTGATTGATTTGTTTTAAAACCCTATTTCTGACAGTAAAGTGCTAAAGAAAGTGAAAATGCATCGCAGCAAGTATACGAATATGATCAGAAGTACTTTGTTTTCTCACTTTGAAGACGATTTGATCATTGATATTTCTACAAATAAATATAATTTATTATTAGACGAATGGAATGACATTTCGGTTCTGAAAGTGCTTGGTGTGTGTGTTATAAATTATAGCAACAGCAAAGACGAAGTAATTTCTACATTTCTTGAGCTAGTTCACTTGGAAGAGTGTGAGAAAGTATAGTTCAGGCATTGAAGAAACCTTTGGTCAGTAAACATTTAAACTTGAAGAATTTGGCTGCAATTGGCACCGATAATGCTTCGGTAATGGTTGGTAGCAACCATGGCTTTTATGCAAAATTGAAAGAAGGTATCCTATCTTTAATCCTCATAAAAAGCGCGTGTCTTTCCTTGCAGTAGCATTATCGCATGCCTCATCAGAATGTTTACCAAGGAATTTGGAATTGCTTATTGCTCAAACACATAACTGGTTCTCCAAATCATCTGTCAGACACAGCAATATAATAATGTATATAAAGCATTAAATGATAGTTGCTTACCACTGAAAATTCTGTCATATTGCAAAACTAGATGGTTATCAATTCAACCAGCTGTTGAAGTAATTGTGAACCAATGGTTGGAGTTGAAGACATACTTCGAAATAACAAGACAATGTGAAAAGTGCTACACAGCTGAAATACTATATGGAATGTACAGTGGTGAAAACAATGTGACATTTTTTCTCTTTTTACAACCCATTTTAAGTGAAGTGCAAAAAGTTAATAAACTGTTTAAATCTGAAAATGTTGATAAATTTAAATTACTTGACGATCTCACTTTGCTATTTCCCTCAATTGGTAAAAGACTTATATTGCCAAATTCTAAAGCTGATATGAACACTTGCACTATAGAGAGCTATTTGGCTCCTAAACCATACCTGGGATACCAAATCGAATCAAAAATTGATGGTTTAAAAACAAAAATACTGTTAACAGAAAATGAAGAGAACAACTTAAGAAAGCGCAGTCAAGATTTTCTTCTCTCATTATTCAAGCAATTGAAGCAGAGACTTCCTGAAAATTTAGATGTATTGAAAAATATTTTACTCTTTTCTGTTAATAACATACTTCAGCCAGTAAAGGACATATCAAAATATTATCAAGTTATGCAATTTTTAGGGGCTACTGATTATAGTGTGGCGGAAGCAGAATATCAGTTAACCAAAATAAATTTGGTTGACTGGAGAAACTAAACAGAAACTGAAGCTTTTTGGAGTGAAGTAAAACAAATGCTGATGTGGAAAGAGTTTTCAGTATTATGAATTATATAAAATTGTAAACTAAGAAACAGGATGAAACTTGACCTCTTAAATGCTATTTTGACAATAAGATTTGGCCTGATTAGAGCAGGAAAATGCTGTTCATCTTATCAGTAGCAGCTCCCTGATCGTGTATTAAAAGAAATTGGAACAGCTAAAGCATACCAGAGTCATTTTGAATCTGAAGCTTCAACTTCATCATCCAAGCTAAGTGCATCTTGTGAGACATACATCAGTGAAGATGAGGACATTATTCTATAGGGTACGTCACATCAATTTTTTGTTGCTGTTGTTGCATACCCCTTACAGGACGTTGCAATCAACATCAGCATTTTTCAGCTGCTGTTGATGTACTAGGCAAGATTACGCTCAGTAGTTTGCCATTGCTTTCTGAGCGACCGGCTCACATACCCCTGTAAGTTACCAGCGCGGTTCAAACCACTGCGAGTTCGGGAGCAGCTGCATTACTCACGAGAATATATTGGGTTACGGTGAAAGCCGTACAGCCCTTCGCCAGGGAGACGGCAGTCACATCAATACATATGTAATTTCTTACTTTCTCAATCTGGATATTTTCCTAAATACTTTCCAAAGAAATCTAGATATTTATGGATGTTGTTTGGGTCGTTTCTAGATTTTGTTCGTCAAAATAAAAGTGGCAACCCTAGGTGCAGTAAATAGAAATACCCTGACCTAACCAGACGTGTGGGCCAGTTCTGCTTTTGTGATTATGGTGCTGTTTTGTCTTATAAATTCATGATGGAATATTCATGTTGATTGTTGGAAAGTTGAAGACTAGAATTAACTTCATATTAGAGTTTTCTTTGAGACTATCTAAAGAAAATCCTCGAAGAATTAAGTGCATTTTCTTTGACTTTGTAAATGTCTATCTGGTCAATTATTGCCCTTTATAAGGAATTACATTCCTGTCTAGTAGTTATTCAGTCTTCCTGTGTAGATGGTGATTGGGAAAAGATCTACTTTGTTATTTTCTAGAATATCTTTCGTATTCTTTTAGGGAGATACTTTTCTGGAGAAGATCGCACAATCTATTTGTCCTTATGTTTATAAGGAGACTCTGTTTTTTAGTATTTGTGTTCATGCGTGCAGAATCATTGAGAAGTTCATTTAGAAATATATACATGTACTATGAGTTGGCCTATACCTTTATATGGGAGAAGAGAATACATGCCAAGACAGAGAAATCGCATCACCCAGGCTGATGTCCACGGGATATTCTCGGCGCTAGAATCTTGAAAGAACGAGAATAATTCTCCTCCCTAAGGCAGGAGTGAGAGAAGACATATGTCGTTATGAGGAGGAGGGACTGCATCGGATGTGAGTTGATGGGGGCCAGGTCTAAGTGACTCACCCGTGTGTCAGAATCACATCTCTTTCTTTCTTTCTTTCTTTCCTTCTTTCTTTCTTTCTTTCTTTCTTTCTTTTTCTTTTTTGTTGTTGTTTGGTGATTGTTTTCTTTATCCCCCTCCCCTTGTTTCTATGAGTATGGCTATATTGTTGGCACATATTTTCTGCAGGGCACTGTGGTTTCTTCCTTGAGCAGACATGGTCTTTGCATAAAATGAAGATGGGACATTTGTATAAAATGAAGATGGATAATTTTTATAAATGAGGACTACTGGCAATAGGAGGGTCATATTTCTCGGGGCAGAAGGAGAAGATGCTTTTCCAGTACGGGAATAGTGATTGTCCCTTAACCATCACTGGCCTCTCCATTGTCTGAACATCAACCCCAGCAGGATTAACGACGCTGGGCCTCTTTAATTAACACTTCATGTTTTCTCCCGCGCCAACACCTGCAGTCTTATGGTCTTTCGCACCCCCCTTAGTTATGAACATTTGCTTCCCGGTGTGTAAAGGATAGACATTCGTACTCCCATGCGGAAAGAAACTTTTGCACCCCCTTTGTTATTGGTTATGGACATTCACACCTTCTGAGTATAGAGAATAAACAATGGACTATGTGGTTTAATTTACTCATGGACATTTACTATGTTGCTGAACGTTTTCCGTGAGAACTATAAAACCCTTAGTGAAGCGAGGAGGATGGTGATTTTATTCTTTCATCACGGCAACATCTGGATAGTTAATTAATTAATTAATTAATTAGACATCATTGCTATAGTGTTTAATAAGATGTTATAATTCATTTTTTATGTTGGGTGTATGGTTATGCCATATTCTATGAACCTGCAAACATTTTCTTCATTTTCCCAGGTTATCTTAATATAAGAATGTCTGTTGAGAACAATCGTTGTTTAATTACTTGCTGTTTGAGTTTTTTTTTTTTTTTTTCATGTGTGTTCTTATTGATAAGATTAGTCCAGGGACAACATTACTACGAGTTTGCTGTGGGCTGGAAAAACCCATGGACCATCGGTTTACAAAGGGTGAGTGCTCTCCTCTCGAAGGCTCGGTAAACTTGCAGTGCTCTACTGGCCTCTGTTAGGACACATCACTTTATTCTTTATCTATACCCTTAGAAGGTCTTTTGGGCCAGTTCACGTTTCTTATACAGTTGGCTATTAAGATTTGAGGATTATTTTCCTTAAATCTTCACCCATCACCCCACACCAAGAAAGTTACAAACATCGTGCTTTCCTAAACAAAGTAATTATCTTTGCACCCCCCTAGGTACACTGCTAATTTATAACGAGTGCCTCTCACTGGGCGAGGAGAGAGGTCATCCGTTAGTCTTCACTCAAGAGACTAATGCTGACCAAGTACAAAGTGACAGGCAATTTTCCTCAGCGAATTTATTACTAACATGTGTGACAAATACGGGGAACAATAGATTATTCAGAACGTAAATATTCCACGAAACCAATAACATAAATATTTCAAACTAACGAATGACACAGGAGCTGTAATGTTCTACAAAAGATAAAAATAAGTAATTGACAAAACACTTAAAATAAGTGTAACAATTAAAAGTGTTTATACAAAACTAGGGACACATTGCAAAACATCCGGAAGATTAGAAAACGAATTACCGTGCAATATTACGACTCCATTTGTTTCGGTAAGACCGAAATCACAGGAAATCAGACAGATGACAGCCCTAGATAAATTCTGATAGAAGGGAAATTGGAATTTATCGTGTAAGTTAGAAGAGGTTTTGGAAGAACATCATGCTACCACCAAAGCACCAAGGTATGTTCTACAATCTGCAATACTGGGTCCTCTGTTTCACAATGCTTATTATCAGTTTGATTTACTTTATACTTCCAGGAAAGGCCAGAGGTACATATAACACATCCCTACATTGTTTTTTCTGGGTGCCAAACATTTTATACCTGATTTTGTACACATGGGCCTGCTAAATCAAAATATCACAATAATTTGTCTGTAGCAACTCTAATTTTTGAGATACAAGCATTTGTATATTTCATTAATATTATTACAGTATTTTCTGTAAAACGCTCTAGAAGAAAAAAAAAAAACTATCGCTATCTTACAAAATGTGGCATTCTCATGGTTTGGAGATAGCCCAAAAACCACTACGATGACTGTAATTCTGTGTTGTCATTATTAATGGAAATAATGGGGGGGGGGGGGGGGGGGGGAAATCACAAATAATGGAAATATATAGATTTAGATTCTGCTATACCACATGTTCCACACGGAGATGACACACTAATTCCAACTTTCAGTCAGATTTCGGATTCTCTGTTAGAAGATAAGACAGTAGTGGCATGTGGAACGTCAGTGACAGTGATAGTAAATTCGAAGATGATTTTCTAGATGCTTAATGCTTCGACCAGCGTAAACTGAATGCTCTAATCTAAGATATATCTCTCTCAAAGAAATTTTCAGATTATTTGGCTTCAAGTTTGAAAGAAAAAAATTACTGACTTCTGAAACAAAGGTTACTTTTTATAGCAGAAGAGAGCAAGGTTTTTTTTTCCATTCTTTTTTAAAGAAAACAACCATGTGTTTTGTACTAATGTAGGAGTTCTTGTAAACGAAATAGCTGTAGGTTATACACCAGATGAGTGGCGACTTTTCATTGACAGCTCTAAAAGAAGTTTGAAAGATGTTCTCTTACACAATGGTAACACATAAGGCTCAATTCCAATTCATCATTTTACTATAATGAAGGAGGATTATGCTACAATAAGCACAGATCTGGAAAACTTGAAGTATTTAGAAAATACTTGGATGGTTTGTATATATCTTAATATGATGAACTTCTTGTTAGGCCAGCAAAGAGGATTCATGAAATGTCAATTTTTATATGTTTATGTGACAACAGAGCAAAAGATACGCACTTTACGAAGAAACAGTGGCCGTTGAGGAATGTATTTAAATTTGTAGAAAAAACAAGCTTCACATTGATCGAAAATAAGTTATACTGCCACCATTACATATACAGTTTGGCTTAATGAAGCATTTTTTGAAGGAACTGCACAAAGATGGTACCTGATTTAATTACATGGAATTGAGCATACAGCATATAAAAACGTAAAGCTAGAATGTTTGATGGATGTCAAATTAGAAAATTAATAAACGATGCAAATGTTATTGATTCGATGAACAAATCAGAATCCACAGCCTGGTCATCATTTGTTTTTGTTTGTGCACGACTATCTATGTAACTTTGAAGCAGACAATTAATCTGAATTACTTGAAAACATGCTGTCGAGTTTTTGTAAATTTGGATGCATAGAATTTCTTTCCAGAGATTCTTGGCGACTTTCGAGAGAAGCAAGGGAAATTGTTTCACCAAGATATAAAAGCAATGGAAGAGAGATACCAGGGACTTTGTGATGCCCAATAACGTAGCCCTCATAACGTTGTACAAGAACAAGGGCGATCGGAGCGACTGTAACAACTATAGGGGTATCTCACTTCTGTGTATTGTTGGGAAAGTATTTGCCAGAATTGTTCTGCGCAGACTTCAAGTCCTGGGAAATCAAGTCTACCCCGAATCACAGTGCGACTTCCGTCAGAACCGGTCTACCATTGATATGATATTCTCATTGCGACAGATGCAAGAAAAATGCCGGGAACAAAATCAGCCACTGTTTATTGCCTTCATCGACCTCTCAAAGGCATTCGATTTGGTCAGTCGTGAGGGTCTGTTCAAAGCACTACAGAAGATTGGCTGCCCACCAACTCTTCTGTCCATTGTGGAATCGTTCCACACAGGCATGAAGGGTATAATCAAGTTTGATGGCTCAACTTCAGAAGAGTTTGAAATCAAGAGTGGAGTTAAGTAAGGTTGTGTACTATCCCCCACCCTCTTTGGGATATACTTTTCACTTCTACTGAAATATGCCTTTCGTGATCAGGATGACGGTATATACATTCACTCACGCTCAGATGGTGGCCTCTATAATGCTCAGAGATTGAAGGCCAAGACCAAAATTAGGAGGGTACTAATCAGAGAGTTGCTTTTTGCGGATGATGCTGCGATTACGACCCACTCTGAGGAAGAATTACAACATCTACTATCTGCATTCTCCAATGCTTGTTCTGAATTTGGTTTAACAATTAACAAAAAGAAGACACAGATTATGCCACAAGGTGCACATGGTGTACCACCAATCTTTATTGACGACGCCAAACAGGAGATAGTAGACCATTTTACATATCTAGGATCAGAAGTAAATAGCAAATTATCCCTCGATCAGGAAATCAACATAAGGATTGGCACGGCAGCAACAACAATGAACATGTTAGCAAAAAGAATCTGGGAGAACAGGAAGCTTACTGCCAAAACAAAAGTCCTCGTCGACCAAGCCTGTGTCCTTAGTACTCTTCTTTATGGCAGTGAAACCTGGACAACTTACTCACGCCAAGAGAAACGTTTAAACAGCTTTAGTATGCGGTGTCTGCGAAGAATACTTGGTATTAATTGGCAAGACAAACTCACAAATACAGAAGTATTGGAAAGATCTGGTTGTGTGACGGTTTATGCCATGCTCAGTCTTCGTAGACTTAGATGGATAGGACATGTTAGGAGGATGGATGATGGTAGAATACCAAAGGATATCTTTTTTGGTAAATTACAGACGGGTAGGAGATCTCAGGGTCGGCCTCTACTACGATACAAAGATGTGTGTAAGCGGGACTTGATTGATACAGGCATAGATAATGCACATTGGGAGCAAGTCGCCGCTGAACGTGTTGCATGGAGGGCAACTATCAGAAATGGAATAAAGACAAAGAAGAAAATGATTGCAGAAAAAGCACACACAGAGCGTGAGAGACGTAAGATGGTGCACAGTGGTGGAAATGACCATGTTTTCACATGCATCTACTGTGGGCAAACATTTTCAGCAAGAATTGGCCTTACCAGCCACACTCGCCACCGCCATGGGTCGTAGTTATTAAGCCTTTTTGAAGCACAATGTCCCAAACTATCGTCTGTCAAGACGGAAAGGTGCCAATGTGTATGTGTGATGCCCAAATGATTGCAGACTACTGTTTGACGCGTAAGAGTTACTGTCAGGGCATATCAAATGCCAGGAAATCCTCGAAAAGAAGCTTTTTGTGTGTTGACTTCGTGATAAAGTGTTAATACATTTTTTGATGTTTTACATGAAGGTAATAAATGCACATTAATTACATATAAAATAAATTCAGTTTACTGTCAAAATACTACTGATGACACCTAACTTAAGGTGTGTATATAACAAGTGCCATACTAAGAAGGTAATTCTTCATTATCTCAAATACTAAAGCGAGCTTATTGAACAATATGATTACTTTTTTGGAATCAGTAACACAAAGTTACCTAGCAACAGGTATACAAACTAAGGCACCAAAATGTGTGTAAACCAGTGCAATAAAACAGTAACAAATGCCATTAGTATTGGGACTCTATTCTGGCTGTTGAGGAAGAGGACAAAGCACATATATGTGTGTCCTGTGTGCTGTGATGTCGGTTCTTGATCAGCAAATAACTAATTGGTGACGTTTATAAGTTCACGTAAGAGAGAATAATTGAAATGAAGATATTGTAAAACGAAATTCATAAAGACAGCTCTAGAACAAATAAAAGTTTGCTATGGAGTTTGATTCATTCTTTATGTGTTTATTAGTAATTTAGCTTAATTTAAAATGAAATGCAGGATTAGATAATACGTAAACCAATATTTAATGTAGACAGGAAGCGCTGCATACTAAGAGCAAGAGATAGAAGTTTAGATAATAGTTAAGAACGTGAACTTGTAGGCAAGTTGTTTTCCTCACAGGTGTGGACTTTGTATGTATGTCAAAACAATGCTTTCCCGTAGTGAATTTGAATAACGAAGACACAAACCACAAATTGTACGATTTATTGCCTGGCATATTTCGCTGCATCTCGTCAGGTACATACTGCAAAAGTCAGACAACATAGAGTAAAATGATTAGATACATCTTCCAAGCTGAAATATACACATGATCGCACAGTAATATCAATTATTTACCATGGCAATTTTAAATGGACTATCATGTCTTTTTGTTTGCACAAAACTGGCTTATGTAGATTAATCGCTATGGTTTCTGCAAACTTTAACAAACGACAATTTTGTGTATGAAACAACACACGAAAAGCGCTGTATCTTTCAATTACATAACCGGTTTCCAAGACAATGAACGATGATTGTTGGTAAGTTGAAGACTAGAGTTAACTTAAGACTATTATACATTAGAGTTTTCTTTGGGACTTTAGTAGCAAAATTGACCTGAGTTCCGTCGTTGCTACGATATAGTCTAAGGGAAAATACTGTGCACATTCTTGGCCGGTGGCTTTATCCCAGGAATTGACTTGCTCTCCTTTTAACTTGTTCCCTGAATGGAACATTCTAGTTACTGTGACTGAGTTGTCGGTTCATTATTTTCACGGGGCAATTGAGCCGACACGATTAAGCCGAGCGCCGCTCAGTCTGAAGGTCGTAACTGAACTCCGGGTTAAAGTCAGTTGCAGTGCAAGCTGCTTTGTTCGCAAGACGTCATATTTTGGTGCTGTGTGTTGTGTATAATGGCCCTCAAAAGAGCCGTACGTTTTCGCCAGCAAGTGGACCAAGCTTCTGATTAAAAGATATTTGCCTGTAATTAGAATAGTTAGTTCGTGTCGATGTTTCCTGTTACGTGCGCGCACCGTAGGCGTTCATTAAGCAAACTCATGCATAGAATGAGACTTAGCCCAATAGGAATAAGATTTTCAGACTCAGGGCATTTATGTCTTTAAAATGAATCTATGCATGAGGTAGTTGGGTGACAAATATCGCCGGTCGAAGCCAGCGCGGTGAAGATGTGCTTCGAGAGACTTCCGGTAGACGCAGCGGACGCTGGGGCGCGACAGGGGGGGGGGGGGCACATAAACCATGGTGTGTGACCTATTGAATTACTCGGGAGGACGATTGGCGTCGTGTGCGAATGTCGGCAGAAGTATTCAGCGAAAGACCGATGTGAGGATGGCCGTCTCCGAAATGTCGGGCGGCTACAGGATATTTATATTTCTACTTTCCTCCCACCTGTCCTTTGCTTAATTAGTTCTTCAAAAGGGACCAAAGGGAGGGGCATTAATTATTTCAGGTGGCGAAAGGGATAGAAATAAAACCGAGGTAAATAAAACCTTCGGAAAACAAGACCATTGTTCAAGGGAACATTAACACCGTTCTACTTACTCACCTATTGGACAGAGGTGAGAGAACGGAATGGATATCACCTGCTACAGGGGAGATAGACTAGGTATTTACCCAGAATATGGATATTCCCCACTACAAAGGGGGATAGACCATATATTCCGACAGAGGATGAATGACCCCGGCTACATGGAGGAAGTCCTGTATTTAAAAGCCATTAACGAAAATGAAGGTGCATCGCTCCCATAAGGACAAGGATGACAGTGTGGTATCCGAAAGGAGTGTTGAGTTTATACTAATGACTAACCTTAATGCTTACTATGACTGAGACTTTTGCAGGGACTTGTGGGCCTCACCGGTGTCTACCAGACGGGACCAGTCCGAGCTGCCGTACGTTCTCGAGGGACGACGCTCTTCCTGGAGCGATCTGACTGATGAGTCCAAGTGCATCCCAGTCCAGGTCACAGCAGATGCGGATAGGTTCCGGGTCATTTATATTATATATACAATGTATCCTTTCATGCTGAGAGCCTCGCTTCCATGTTCAATATGCGCTGTTTGCTGTTACCAGTGGCTCTTACAAGGTTGTTCTGTTGCAGAGCCCGTCATGGAGTGTGGACCAGACGTGTGTAGACCCGGCCTAAGAACCTGAATCATGGAACGAACACAAGAGACTGTCGGAGTGAGCTTCCTGGAGATAAGGTAAGCGCCGGGTCGTTCCCGAAAGGAAAGAGTTCTAGCAGCCTATGGTCTTTACAGATCAGCCTTCCACCAGTACCCGCCCATGAGCAGCCAGCCACCTTACCTCATTGATCTGTAAAGTAAAGATGTTTGTACCGACGTCACCTCTGGCTACTACGGCCCAGAGAGGGGCCCGAGATCTTGTCTATAGAGTGTGAGAGAGACTTGGCCTAATGCTTTTGACCATATGTTTTGAACTATAGTGCAGTGTGTTTGAATCCCGACACTGGAGTCCTGTGACTATAGGCAAAGTGACTCTGTTAAGGACTTCGAATACTCGATTCTGTGAAGCAAAGACAGTGATCATGTGCTAATATAACAGTGTGAAGGACTAAGAAAGACTGTTGGTTTCATATAAATAAGGTTTATTTACATTTGATAGCAAGTACTATAAACATGGCGTCCTTCCAGTTCCAGGCCCTGATCTTGACTGCCCCCTGACAACCAACTACGTCACGACTTGAGCATCTCTCTTCCCATTCTCCCCCGATGCTCAATCGTGCCGTAGCCTTTTCCCACCTACTACTCTACTTCTGTTACACCTCCCCATGTTAATTAAAGAATTTTTCTTGTAAAGGAAAAAATCTTTACTCCTAATCCCCTTACTCTATTCCCTCTTTTTTTTTTTCCTTACCTCTCACAGTTCCTCTAACCTTCCCCAAACCAACTCCAACTTAAGTAAATATTCTATTCTTTAACTCTTTCCGTGCTATATAGTCAACCACTATATAGTCATATATTTCTGGCTCGTTCTTGGCTCCTTATTGTTCCTGTAGAAAATATACATATCATAAGAACATCTCGTAAAATCGTTATTATCCCTTTGACCTTATAAATGCCTCACTCTTCCACAACACAAGATGGACAGAAACAAGGTAGTTAGAAAAAGTAAAGAAACGGTGCGCACCGAGTGAGAAGTATAAAGAATGAATAGTCAACATGACCACATTTACACACAGTAATGAATAGTTAACACACTCACATTTACCTCCCTTGCCAATAAAAAATTTTTTGTAAAACAATTTTTTAAAATACATCTTACGAAATGGATCTTTGTTCTCTATAAATAAATTTGACATAAGTTTTCACAACACTTATATTGCTATCCACAATCTTGTCTATTTTTCTGATATCTCACGAGCCCATTGCCAATGTTCATATTCTACGAACACTTCTTAATATAATTCACGCTGGTTATTCACAGCACCTATATCTTTCCCCCATACATCCCATGACCTGCTTCTTTGTCCCGTTTTATATATATCCCCGCTTATATGCTGCCATTCACAGTCTTCCCCCAACCTTATATCTTCATATAACGCTACTCCTATTTTACTAACAGTTCATATCTATAAGAACCTCTTCAAGCAACTTAATATTCACAAAGAGAATATTTCTCTATATTATCCCCCAGTAGTTTTATTAACTCTTTTCTGAACGAAAGGCCTTAAACCAAGCCCCATGTATTTGAAAATTAAACTTACTTAACTAAATTTATAACCTATTCATTAACAATGTAACTTAATATACAAAACCACTAATTTAAACGAAATAAAATCAAAACAAGACGTCATTCCCCCAAATTATCCAAAGAAAACATATTTTAAAATGACATAACATGCATTTTATCACATCAGAATAAAACATTCTATTTCTACCTATCACTATTGGTCTCTTTTACGGACCAATAGTTTGTACTCAAACTATTTGGAACACAATAATCCTATTCTAAATCAATTTATCAAATAACATTTTACAAGACCAAATCAAGCAAAAAAACATATTATATATGAGGCATGACTCATAAAACTCAGAGTGAATAAAACACGATTTTCAAAAATATAACTCCCTTACAATTACTACATACAGTGGCCCACCAGCATTGGCCTCCCGTACGAACATATCTATTTATACAAGTCATTCCAGTATTTCTATGACCGAGAAAACAAAACACTTCACTGCCACGTATGTATATCTGTTAACTACAGACTAATTTCTTAACTTAGAACAATATCTGTTTTCTCTACAAAAAAAAAAAATCAATAATCAACAATAACCGTACCATTGATTCTCTCCCCTCATAACTTTCTATCTTTTTCTAGCTTAACTCCTAATACATCATAACATCCGGAATATCATCTTAAGTAAGCACTGTAAACTACAGGTTGACTCCTTTTATCTATTCCTAATGTGGCGACTATTCCAATGTCAACTCAATGTACCAGCCATCATCTACTTATCAATTAACCTGTGGCTCGGCCTGCCAATTATTTCCCTTGGACCAAACATCACTATAACTTCTTAATTATTACCGTTAAACACGGCATTTCTAGCACCAATAAAAAAAAAACTTGTCTATTTGCTATAGAGTACATCCACCTATTGTACCAATACCTAATTTGTCCAATCTACGAAAAGTCAAAAAGTAGAAACCTAAATTCAACCAGCAATTCTATCAGAGAGAGAAAAAATATATATATACATGCCTCTCTCAAACCTACCTCTATATTAGTTATCTCCCTGTTTAACTACTCCTCAAGACCACTTTAAAAAAAAAATATCCATAGAATCCTTTTCCATTTCCACCGTTTCGTATACTTCTTCAAGCATCACTTTCACTTCTAAATCCTGAAACTTATAACTTGCCATCTGCAGTATTCTCTATCTATCTATCTCCTACGTTTCCACTTCTTCAACAACTCCAAGTTTCTTTGAATAAGTGCTAACTCTACATCAATATCCTCTTCTTCGTACAACTTATTAGTTTCTTCCATACTACTAATTGATTCTGACTTTTCATCCATTTCTTCTTCTTCGTCTGTATGTCTCTCGTTAGCAGCCGCTAATCTCTTCTGTTCAATATCCCATCTAATTTGTCTATCATTATTTCTGAAGGACCTTTCTAGTAGAGGCATATCTTCCCCGCTTGTTGAATAATCTCTAATCCTCCTCTGTCTTTTCACTTCTCTATCTCTTTGTTTATCCATTCTTCTTTTCGTTGCTTGTCTAGTATTCTTAAATGGAGCACCTATTTCCTCTTCCATACTATCATAATGAGTTTCATTCACATTTTCCTCTTCTATCGTTTTCGGTATCGTCTGTTCTTGAGTATCTTCGTAACCTGGAGTTGCTAGTAACTGATTTTGTACTGGATCTTTTCTAAAACTTGGGGTTACTGTAGCTCCTCTGACGACTTGTTCATCTAAATATCTTGTGTCTGAATAATAATTATTATTATAATTATTATTTTCCATCTCATCCTCGTCTCTTCTTAAGTGTTCAACGTGTGCCCTTGCCACATGTCCTGTGACCTGGTTCTTGATAGTATACGATACATTACCTAGTTTTTCCAAAACGTAATAACCTGGGATCCAACGAGCATCAAACTTAGAGTTTCTTCTATGCTTCTTGTAATAAACTCTATCACCTACTTTAAACTCTTGTAATTTTGTATTTACATTTTTGTACTTTTTCTGTCTTTCCCTAGCTTTAATTATATTATTCTTTAATCTTACGTGTGCTTTATGCATTTCTTGTATTATTGTCTCTTGAAAGTCTTCCCCCATATATTTCCGTCTTGGTTTTAATAGATTATCTATAGGTAGTATTGGTTCTCTCCCGTGTATTAAATAGAATGGTGAAAACCCCGTGCTCTCATTTTGATTTGTGCGAATAGCGCTAAGGGCAGGTCCTAAGAATAGATCCCAATCTTTTTCATGTTCATCGACAATCTTTGCTATGATATCATACAATGTCCTATGTTGACGCTCGTTCCTAGCATTTGAAGAAGGTCTATAATATGAGGTCTTTATATGTTTTATGTTCAAATCTTTTAATAACTTTTCGAATTTTTTATTTACAAATTCCCTACCATTATCCGTAAGTATACTTTGTGGGCAACTAAATCTTGGTACGAACTCTTGTAAAATAATATTAATGACAGTATCTGCACTCTTATCTGGGATTGCATAAACTTCCGGCCAAAGACTGTAGATGTCTACTATATGAATTAAATACACGTTTCCTGACAATGTTCTAGGGTGAGGACCCGATATATCTAAACTAATCTTTTGCATTGGGAACTGAGGAATATCTGTATCTTGTAAGGGACACTTAATTGTTTTCATATTCCTTAACCTGCATTTTTCACACGTATCTACATATTTGCAAGCAGATTTAAACAAGTTTGGCCAATAATATTTGCTCGTAAGTGCTTTCACCAATTTATCACGACCGAGATGTCCATTCTCATTGTGATATGCTCTTAAAACTTCATTTTCCAAATGTTTTGGAATATATTTCCTTAGCTGTTCGTTCCTTTCACACATATAGTATAACTGTCCATCCTCTTGTAAAACCAAATAATTCTTCTTATATTTGTTCTCCTCCGTTTCTCTCAATTTTTGTTTTATTTGTAAGACTTTTGGATCCAACTCTTGTTCTTCTTTCATATTAAATGGTGCTATATGTGGGTCTTCTGCTCTATGTTCAGACTCTCGATCCGATGGTAAACTCTCAAACTCTTCTCTATTTATTATGGCAGAATCTAAAATATTTACGTGCCAGTTTCGGTCGTCTATCTCTGGTTCAGCTTCATCTTCTGTGTCTCCTGATGACTGTGGGTACGGAATCCTAGACAATAAATCAGCACATGTGTTAATCCTACCTGGAATGTATTCAATTTTCGTGTTGTACCCCTGTAGATTCAATGCCCAGGTCTGTATTTTCCTGTTCTGCACTGGAGCTTCTAAAAAAGACTTTAAAGGCATATGGTCAGTTCTAATAACAAAATTTGCGTTATGTAAGTAGTAATTTAGTTTTTGAAGAGCATAATGAATAGCATATGCTTCTTTTTCAATAGTCGTCCATTTTCGTTGCGACTTGCTAAGTTTGTGAGACAAGAAGTAAATTGGCCTTTCATTTTTAACCCCTGGTATTCCAGACTCTTTTCCTTCATATGGTTGAACCAAACATGCTCCTATTGCATTGTCCGAAGCATCTGTGTACAGTATTAACTGTTTATTCAAGTCTGGATGCGTCAATAGTGGTACCAGTGTTAAGCTGTTTTTTAAATACTCGAACGATTTTTGACACTGATCATCCCACTTAAATCTAGCGTATTTGCCTGTTAAATTTGTAATAGGTTCTGCTATCTTTGAAAACGCTGGGACAAATCGCCTATAATACGCACAAGTTCCTATAAACGCACGCACTTCCCTTACGTTAGTTAGAGGAGGTAATTCTTTAATAACCTTTATCTTTTCCTGGTCTGGTTTAATTCCGTCTCTATTTATAATATAACCTAAATATTTTGTTTCTGTCTTTAAAAACTGGCACTTACTAAGCTTCAATTTAACGTCATGTACTCTTAATCTATCGAATACTAATCTAATATGTTTTAAATGATCATTCACACCTCCTTTCGTAAAAATCAGAATATCGTCTATATAGGCTAATGCAAACCTTTGCATACCTTCTAATACTTCATTTATTAAGAGCATGTAGTGAGACGGCGCAGTTTTGACCCCAAAAGGCATTCGTAAAAATTCGTAAGAGCCCATATGGGTACAGAAAGCACTCTTCTTTTGAGCATCCCTCGACATAGGTATACACCAGAATCCTGATCTTGCGTCTAACGTCGTGAAGAATGTAGAACCATTAAGCAACCCCAAAATATCATCAATTACTGGTAGTGGGTACGCTACATTCTTAGTGATTTTGTTCAACGCCCTGTAGTCGCAGCAGAAGCGACTCGAACCATCAGGTTTGGCTACGATGACGACCGGAGATGACCATTCTGACTTCGATCTTGTTATTATTCCTGCTTTCAACATATCTTCTATTGCCTTTTCCACAATTTCTCTATTTCTCAATGGAGTTCTATATGGTTTTAAACTAATTGGTGGATGGTCTCCCGTATCTATTTCCATTGTAACTGTTTGTGTCTTTCCCAATTCCAAATCATTAATTGCAAATACATCTTGATTTTGCCTTATAAGTTGTTCTAATACTTCCTTATTTTCTGGCGGAGCTTTTAATTGTGCCAACAATTCTTGTTCCCTTGTCATTTTGTCTAGTGAATGTATTTGGGCTGTATTTCTTCTGGATGGATGGATCAATTCATCCATTTGTACGTTCCCTCTTCTTCCGCGTCCGCGTCTGTTATTAACTCTTTCACTAGAAGTTTCTGAATAACTTGTTCCCGACCTTTCTACTCTATCCGTTGCCAATATGTCACTAATGTTATGATCTAGTGTGGCTATCACACATCCTCTGTATAATTTGATTTCTCTACCTGTGTTGTTGATAATCATCACTGGAAAGGTTAAATGTTTATCCAACGCTATTATTCCATCCGGAACTTCCAAACCAGGCTCATCAATTACTTCCTCTTGCAACTCAGTGATTCTGACTGTGTCTCCTGCCACATAATATGGGTTTCTCTTCAGCTTTGCTTGTATCAAATTAACCGACTGTGGTTTTAACGTCGTGGACATTTTAACTCTAACTAGTGCTGATATATGCATGTCTTCTTCCATATCTACATAGACGTCCCTGAATTTTAATTTATGTAAATCAAAGAAAAGTCTTATTCCATTTTTTATTAAAAAATCTCTTCCTATCAGCATGTTTCTATTTAAATCTTTCACTACCTGAAAAAGATGTCTTACGTTGATCCCTCCTAATTTAAAATTGATCATTGTTTGTCCAATTAATTGTAAATTCTGTCCTGTAACAGAGTGAAGATTATTATGACTCTTAAATATTCTACAATTTCTCATTATTTTATATAAAAAACTTTCTTTAATTACACTAACCTGAGCTCCTGAATCAATTAATGTACGAACTCTATATTTTCCTATTTCTATTATGCACGAACTATTATCTGTTGTCTTCACTGTAAACTGTTTGACTTCATCTACTTGTGAGCATTCTCTATTCGTCCCTCTATGTCTATTATTAACATACTCTTTAAACCTTGCTTATTATTTACCCTCCTATCACAGGTCCTTTTTAATAGGTAGGGCGCCGGTTTTCCTGCGTTCTTGTACCTGTAAAATTCCTGTGTCTACCTTCAACATTCCTACTCAACCTGTTATTGTCATGTCTACCCTGTGTATTCGACTGGACACGCCTGTTATTACAAAAACGAGAAACATGTCCGCGTTGACCACAAACCCAACAGACAATATTTGTGTTATTTGTGTTGCCTACTGTCTCACTTGTAGGGTATCTCATATTTCTTCTTTCATCATAATCACTTCTATTTCTACCTTGTAACGTCTGTATACCTCCTCTCCTATTCCATCCGAACCTTGTTTGTCCTATTTCCATAGGCTCCTTAACTCTGTCTTCTCGAATTGTTCCTATTTCTCGTCCTGTTCTCAATCTAAATCTACGTCTCAAATTTTCTTCTTGTACCGCGATATCTACCGCTTGTGATAACCTCTCAGGGTTTTCCCTCATCAGCTTAAATTTCAAACCATCGGATTTTATGCCATCTACAAAAATCCCTACTAACATCCTCTCCACCTCTTCTCCTCGTACATTCTGTCCTAAGAATGCCTCTTCAGCCAGGTTAATCAACCTATCGCTGAACAATTGTACCGTCTCTCCGTTGTTTTGTTTAGCCTGTCTCAACACCGAAAAGGCATGTTGTGGATCCGTTATTTCCGCGTACTTTCGTGCTAGGTCCTCTTTAAATTGTTCCCATGTCTCATCTACTCTAGCCTCTAACTTTCTTCTTATATGATCCGAAACCGGTTCTGTTGCCGCCTGATAAGCCAGTCTCATTTTTTCTTCATCCGTTGCCGAGACCAAATACGCATATTTTTCTATGGAAGTTATCCACTTCTTAAACTCTCTGGCCTGTCCACTAAACTTAACAATTTCAGTTGCCATTCCCTGTTGTTTAATAACCGTATTAAGTCTACCTACCGCTGTTCCTACCCCCGTCAAAACTTGTGCTAAGGTGTCTTGTTCCGCCATGCTGAAATATTATTATACAGATCAAGCAAACAACTTCACATTTGT
This sequence comes from Cepaea nemoralis, assembly GCA_014155875.1. Classification (NCBI taxonomy): domain Eukaryota; kingdom Metazoa; phylum Mollusca; class Gastropoda; order Stylommatophora; family Helicidae; genus Cepaea; species Cepaea nemoralis. Next base: position 121,463 of record JACEFZ010000083.1, on the reverse strand, counting down.
AATTTACTAATTTAAGAAATACAAATCACTTATACCATAAGAACAGTTCAATCAGTTAATAGGTGTACAAATTACCCTACTCTTGTTTCTCGATCCACGCAAGACGTATTCTCCTAGGTTCGCCGTCAGGTTAAATTCAACGCTGTATTAGTTGAAACCAATCGCGCACTTCAGGTAGTTCGTTCCTTCTTCTAAGGTAGGTTCTCTTCTTGGGATGCCTCAGTACAGTACTTCAACCCTTGGTTGGGTCCCTTCTGAGATGGAGTACATCAAATCGACGTCTTGAGAACGACTCATACGTAACAGAGCCCAAAAGGATTAGCGAGCGGCTCTCATTTGTAGTAGAGCCCTGAGATAGTCTGACACGTCAACAAAACATGGGGCAATCCATGAAGTAATGAGGTATTTATTTGCTGTCTTGATTGTCTTTTACCAACGTTCTTTTTTCAGTTGTTAGCGCTCAGAACAAAACCTATTAACATTGAGGCTGAACTTGATTGTCTTATTGAAAAGTTCTTTCTCACCTGAAACAACGATCAGACTGGATTGCCCTTCAGCCAAACTTTTGCTCGCTCAAGACACGATTAAACTGGGCCGACTTTCAGCACACTCCTGCTCGCTCGAGATATCGATTTACTGACTTGAGCTTCAGCACACTCCTGACACGTTCGCTAGAGTAATGGACAAGAGGAGCCATTAGGATGGTGTTTACAGTTGATGCTCGCCGGGTTGATGACAATCGCAGGCGCTGCAACCTGTTATGGCAAGTTGGTCTTCAGCCATTTCTTGACGCCTTTTAAATTTTGATATCAAGTCTTGAAAAAGACTTACAGACAACCACCCCTGGCCGGGCTTTTGGTTGCTGTACTTCTCACAGATAACTTATTGGCCATTTTTCCAACTGCGCTTTGTTATGTTCAATACTTGTTTAGAACCGTGCCGAAATTCTGTTTCTGGCGATCGACACAAACGGACCAAGGATCTTGAGATACTTCGATGTATTATATAGTAGACATCGTTTTTAGACTCCGCGATCTTACTCAGTAGACAGCATTTTGAGACTCCACGACCTTACTCAGTAGACAGCATTTTGAGACTCCGCGTTGTACCAGGTTCGAATCCTGGTCACGGCACCAAAATTAGTCCTATAACAGTGTGAAGGACTAAGAAAGACTGTTGGTTTCATATAAATAAGGTTTATTTACATTTGATGGCAAGTACTATAAACATGGCGTCCTTCCAGTTCCAGGCCCTGATCTTGACTGCCCCCTGACAACCAACTACGTCACGACTTGAGCATCTCTCTTCCCATTCTCCCCCGATGCTCAATCGTGCCGTAGCCTTTTCCCACCTACTACTCTACTTCTGTTACACTAAGACTAAATTCCAATGGAGTATAAATCCAGAAGCCCTACTTGACATTAACCTGCATTGGGTTAGAACACAAAGGACTACTCTGGATAAGGTGAACTGTCAGTCCGCCTGGTTGGGGAACACGCCCACCACTGCAGCCTAGACCCAGCGGAAGGGAGTGCGAGAGATGTCAGCACTGTCCCAGGTGTACCAACCTCGAGCTTCTACTACGCCAGTCTGTCCATATCTGAGGAGGAATTGCATCAGCCGGGGGAGAGTCCATCTACCTCAGACTGCCGCGACTGATACAGGGACGGCTCGATGATGATGGCCGTACACCTATCCGGCTGATCTAGACTATATAGTAGTCTACTGTCTACATCTACCTACCTTTAATTGTTTGGACACCCTGTTGTATAATTAATGTCTAGTATGTTCATTTCAGACCAGAGTTGAATCATATGATATGGATTGTGCATTAGAGGGTAAAGCCCAGGGAAAGAAAGATAGTTAGAGAGGGTTGTCCGGAACCTGGCGGGGTTGATAGACACTCAAATAATCAATACACAGAACTGAAACCACGGTAGATCGTGTAACATAGTTCTCCTCACGCCAGGGACTTTTTGACAACTATCTAAAAAGAATCCTGGAATAATTAAGTGCATTTTCTTTGACTTAGGAAGTGTCTATCTGGTCACTTCATGCCATTTACAGCGCAGAACAGCCACTCTCAGCTTCCTTGATGACGAATACCCACAGGACCTCTGGATCCGAGTCTACACAGATGGGTCAGCACAAAATGCTGTTCGACATGGAGGAGCGGGAGTGTATATAGAATACCCAAATAATACTAGAGACACGGCCAGAATTCCAACAGGAATGTGCTGCCATAATTATGATGCTGAAATTGAGGCAATCAAGATAGCCACAAAGAAATTACAAAATACCAGCCATGGTACACAACCTGTGGTGATATTGATAGATGCAAAATCCGTAATAGAGGCGCTCCTGTCTGGGAAATTGCCAGTTCTGAGGACACTGCTTTCTGAACTTAGCAGTCATCGTAAGATCACCATACAGTGGATACCATCCCACTGTGGAATCCCCGGAAACGACAGAGCTGATCGATTGGCTAAGGAAGGAGCACAAGAAGAACAACCAGATGTGCCTATTACATACCACCAAAAGAAAAGAATGATCAAATCAGTCAGAAGGCCACCAAACCTTACTTAAGACGACTACCACGAATGGACAGACCAGAACAGGTCATTCTTCTGCGCCTCAGAACAGGACACAATAGATTACGCAACCACATGTATACAAAATTCAAGATTGGTGACTCAGCCATGTGCACATGTGGTTTGGCGTCGCAGACAGCAGAGCACATACTCCAGGATTGCCCAAACTACAACATATCCAGGCGAACCTTCTGGCCTAGAGAGACAACAGTGGAAGATAAACTCTATGGACCGCTGAATGAACTAAAAAAGACTGTTAGATTCATACAAGAGACAACATTGCAGTTATAAACATATTTTAGGCGAACGAAAGAAGAAGAAGATAAGGAATTATATTCCTGTCTAGTAGTTATTCAGTCTTCCTGTGTAGATGGTGATTGGAAAAAAATCTACTTTGTTATTTTCTAGAATATCTTTCGTATTCTTTTAGGGAGATACATTTCTGGAGAAGATCGTACAATCTATTTGTCCTATGTTTATAGGAGACTCTGTTTCTTAGTATTTGTGTTCATGCATACAGAATAATTGAGAAGTTCAATTAGAAATACATACAGGTACTATGAGTTTGCCTATACCTTTATATGGGAGAAGAGAATACATGCCAAGACAGAGAAATGACATCACTCTGACTGATGTCCACCGAATATTCTCGGCGCTAGAACCTTGAAAGACAGCTAGAACCTTGAATGGACGACACCGGAAGTTTATAATTGTCTTGTATCAGCTTTCTCATGATCCCATCACTAAGATCAATCCTATCCGTGCACAACACCGGATGGCGAGATGGCTAGCTGAAATTTTAAAGCCACCGTTTGATCCAAAAATTCTCAGAGATACATTCGAACTGGTGGGACTATTGGATACTATCTACATAAATAATAAACACATGGCATCCATGGATATAGCCTCCATATTCACCAACGTTTCATTAGATGTGACAGTGAAAATAATAAGTGAACGCATTAGAGCCAAACAACTAAAACTAAGTATACCAATATCTATTCTGGAGAGGCTACTATTACTATGTACTGCCAATATAAAATTCAATTTTCTGAATAAGTCATACCGTCAAATTGACGGAGTGGCCATGGGGAGTCCTCTTGGTCCTATTCTAGCACATTCTTCATGACACATTTGGAAGAAAAGAGACCCTCAAACATTAAACACTTGGTTTTCTACCGTCGCTATTTGGTCGATATATTAATTATCACCACAGACGAGCTACAAGCAACATCATTCCAGGCCATAAGGAACATGGCGCATAAAAAACACCTCTCTATCTATGGTACACGAACACAACGAAGAGTTGACGTTTCTGGATGTCCTAATGAGACGTAGAGGAGACTGCACAATTCAAAGATCGATGTACTGCAAAGAAACATGAACTGGACTATACTTAAACTGTCATAGCTTCGCATCTGTCCAGTACAAACGGGGCTTAGTACGCACTCTGTTTGACCGTGCTAGGAAGATATGCACTCAGGACACACATAACAGGAAATTGAAACTCTGAAGAATGTCTTACATCTGAATGATTACTCTACAGGATTTATAAAGCGCCACTACCAACAGCCGTAACCAAAACCAGACGTAACTACAGTTCCTAAGCTCAATGTATTTATCCAGCTAACCTTTCGAGGAGATGGCGTAATGGAACGTCTACAGGACGTCTTATTACAGCAGTCGGTCGAACATACTATGCTGCAACTCCAGTTATTAGGTACAGAACCCCACATATTCCCACCCCTGCTGTAAAAGAATCTACCCCTTTGTACGCCAAATCCAATTGAATTTATCAATTCACATGCAGGTGCGAGTCTACCTACATCGGCAGAACAGAGCGGCAGTTACACAGCAGGGTTGTTGAACACATACCAGCTGGCTTGATACGATACCACACACCAGCGATGAGATCATGGGAAAGCTGACACACCACAGTTATAAACTTCCAGTGTCGTTCATTGATCGTCATGTCTTGGAAACCGGCCATGAAATTGATAGAGACAGCGTTTTTCATGTGTTGTTTCATACACAAAATAGTCGTTTGTTAAAGTTTACAGAAGCCATAATGATTAATCTACATAAGCCAGTTTTGTGCAAACAGAAAAACATGATAGTAAATTTAAAATTATCATGGTAAACAATTAATATTACTGTGAGTTCAGGGGTATATTTCAGCTTGGAAGATGTATCTAATTATTTTACTCTGTGATGTGTGACTTCTGCAGTGTGTACCTGACGAGATGCAGTGAAATATGCCGGCAATAAGCCTTACAATCTATGGTTTGTGTCTTCGTTATATTTTCATTCATCCATTTGTCCTTAGTAAAGGCCTTAGTTTCATACCTCGTCGTCCTTCTGGCGACAGATATGCGCTACTGCAGGATGTCCATCGTTTCCATCGCACTCTCAGGTTGAAATATCACTTCAGTAATCAAGCTATCAACTCCTCGGATCCCACCGATCACTTCTCCAACCTTTCTAAAGGCAGATCCACTTGGGTACCCAATACAGGAGCACCCAAAGCCTTAGATCTCTATGTCGAAAAAACACTCTTCGACATAGAAAATAGTAAAATTCAAGCCACTAAGGCACTCGAACCTTTCAGTGGAGGAACAGCAGGCGCTCACACATTTGAAACGACGTGATGACATTGTTATCAAGCCTGCCGACAAGGGGGGAGCGTTAGTGGTTTGGAGAAAGGACTTGTATATAAGGAAAGCAACAAACAGCTTGGGGATGCAACTTGTTACAGATCACGGGCAGAAGACGGGACGGTCAGTGACAACACCCAAGTCAAAAGTGTGAAAAATGCCATCTCTTGCCTAACTCTGCCACGTCGCTGATCATCCAAGATAGTTGCTTGTGCAAACCCATCTTGTATATGCTGCCTAAGACACACAAGCTAGGGAACCCAGGCAGACCCATCGTCTCGGCCTGCTCTTGTCCTACTGAACGGATTTCAGAACTCCTTTACAACATAGTTCAGCCGTTGGTTGCTAGCCTCCCCTCATATATTAACACCAGCCACGCTATCTCCATCTTCGATTCCATCGGCTTCACCACCCCATCTCAGCACCACATCTTTACTTTAGATGTGACTTCACTCTATACATCTATTCTTCACTCTGACGGCCTTAAAGCCTCGGAATATTTCTTAGACAAAAGAAACGACCCCACAATAGCCACCGGACCATTGCTGCGTCTGGCAAAGTTAGTCCTTAATTTGTGTTTAATGGGGACTATTTTGACCAGTTTAGCGGGGTGGCCATGGGCACTAAGATGGGCCCGTGTTTTGCCTGTCTGTTTATGGGCTATCTTGAACACCAGGTATGGAGTCAATACACCGGTAGGCTCCCGGAGCTCTACATGAGGTATACCGATGACTGTTTTGGTGTTTCAGACATGCCATTGTCTGACCTCCATGACTTCATTGCCTTTTTCTCTAACTTTCATCCAAGCATCAGACTCACTTCCACTATTTCATCCTCGCTTGTTAATTTCTTAGACATAACAGTTTCTTTAGGTTCTGCTGGTCTATGCACGACGGTTTACTATAAACCGACTACCTCGCATGCATTCCTTCTCTATAGCTCCTCCCATCCTCCCTCTTGTAAGGATTCTATTCCTTTCTCACAACTATTAGGTCTCCGACGGCTTTGTCATGATAATAACGACTTCTGTCAAAAAGCCCACGAAATGTTGGATTTCTTCCGCCTTCGAGGCTACCCTGAAAATGTACTGTCTACAGCTCTTCGCCGATGCCAGTCTATTAGTCGTGCCGAGGCTCTCTCTTCCAGACCGAAACCACGTAATAATAGACCTATTATCTCACTTACCTACCATCCTCATAATATTGCTGCCAAGAATATTCTCATGAAGCATCTACCCATCCTCCAGGCAGACCAGGTCACTCGCGATGTCTTCTTAGAGACCCCACTTGTGGCATACAGGCGGGATCGTAACCTGAGGGATGTGCTGGTCCATAGCACTCTATCCCAATCTCACAAGTCTCTTCCTGGCACGACTGTATGTCTTCGATCTCCTTGTAAGACCTGCCCACATGTCCTTCAAACCAAAAGTCTGACTTTCCCTAAGACTACTTTCCACATCCGGTAGGGTTTCTCATGTACGAGTCGCAACGTTATCTATGCGATCATCTGCACACTTTGCGACATGAGGTATCTTGGGGAATAGGCCTTCGTCTGGCGGACAGATTCAGACAACACCTATCTGATATCAACAGTGGTGCCCAGAAACCGGTACCCCTACACTTTAACAGTTCTGACCACTGTGGGGTTGCTGACATAGTGTTACGGCGATAAAGTCGTGCACATCTCACGAACGCGACCGCAAGGCATTGGAAAATCGTCTTATCTTCCAGTTGGGTTCACTCTCCCCTCACGGCCTCAATGTCCAACACAGTTTTATTTAAGTCCCTAACGCCGCTTGTCCCCCCCCCCCCTTCCCCGTAGTCGTATAGTCCAATTACTAGCCAGTTGCATGTCGATAATAGGACGTAGTAGTCAAAACCAGCATTATCATTGCCTTCTGTGACTTCCCGGTTAGTTTGCGTGCAGTCGCTTCTCATTGCGTTCTTAACAACCGTCACTTGTGCTATTTTATTATGGCAAACGCTTGGTGGTCTGCATCCAGATCGCCCACAGCATCGTTTCGAACTTCCCGGCGTGCGGAATTGCGAACTGCATCCGTTACATCGCCACAGAGTCGGCTACAGTGCTCTACATATCCATATTTTTCCATTCGCTCTCATGGGCGCACCCCCATCCCACCAGCGTGGGTTCCATTACCGGTTGTCTCAGCCAATCACCGGGCTTCTGGCTGTACTGACCTTTAGTCAGTTGATCCCGTTAACCACGACATCCGGTTTATTCCATCCACGGATAGCCGTTCAAGCTAGGACACAGACAAGTGAAATTAATACTTTCATGTAGTATCTTTCGTGTATTTATTAGTCTATTTTTGTTTGTTTGTTCTGTGCTGACGAAGGCTTTGGTCGCAACCTCGATTTTTTTTTTTTTGTAGTCGTGCTTTGGTAAATCTCACATTCTACTTCTCATATTTCAGTGATTCATTCATTGATTATAAGCAAGATGTCCCGCGTCCGATACACCCATCTGGAGATCATCCACCACATCCTGCACCCATCTTCTCTTTGGCCTTCCTCTTCCTCTCTTCCCAGGCATATATTTCTCCAACCTTTCGTGACGTTTCAAGTGACCAAACTATGTCAATTTTATTTGTTTTATTGTCTTTAATGGCCAACCTTCTTTAATATTCAGCTTTTGAATTATGGATGCATTTGTTCTTTTCCTTACCCAAGATATTCTTAGAACTCGTCTGTAAAATTTACATTCAAAGGCATTTACGCGTTGTTCAGCTTGTTTAGTAAGTGTCCAGGTCTCACAGGTGTATGTTGCAATGGGCAAAATGCACGCTCTTAAAAATATAATCTGTGTAGTTCTTTGCCCCCCTCAACAATTTATTTAGTTATTTTATTTTTTCAAGAACAATATATATTCGTCTTTTAATTTCTTTCATTGTGTCACCATTGTTGTAATTAATGACCCAAGAAATTAGAAATTCTCCACCACCTCAAATTTGTCCTCATTAAAATATATTTCTTTCTTCATGTTAGTGTTATCTGTATGCACTATCTTTGTTTTAGCTATGTTAAGATATAAGACGAAATATTAACTAGTCTTCTGGGTTGAGGTTATTAGTTTTTCTATACCATTCTGTATCGTCAGCACATCGAATGTCTGGTATTTAATTAACATTGAAATTTAGGGCATCATAATACTCCTTGGTTATATCATCTCTGACATTTCTCATTATATTTAGGTTAAACAAATAAGGTGACAGCTCACAGCCCTGAACTCTTTGCTTGATGTCAAACCAATCTGATATCTCGCCATCTATTCTAATCGCTAGATCAAGTCACCAGACTGCTGAACACATTATATGATACTGGAGATATACCTCCTGAATTATGTAACTCTATATTTATTGCAATCCCAAAGAAATCAGGAACCTTGGAATGTGATCAACATAGAACAATTAGTATAATGAGTCACATCACAAAGATTTTGCTAAGAATTATCATGCAAAGAATGAGGAAGAAGATACAACCTGAAATAGGGGAAGAACAATGCGGGTTTGTAGAAGGAAAGGGTACAGTAAATGCTGTGTAAATGCTGCGAACAGTTATTGAACGTGCTATAGAAGTAAACAAGGATATACATCTTTGCTTTATTGACTATACAAAGGCTTTTGATAGCGTTAGACATGTCAGCATGGTGGACATGCTTGCAGATCTACAAATTGATGGGAAAGACATTAGACTTATAAAAAACATATATTGGAAACAACAAGCTGCAATAAGGATTGATAATGAAGTGGGACAGTATCAGCCAATTAAGAGAGGTGTTAGGCAGGGATGTGTGATGTCTCCAGATCTTTTTTCCCTGTACAGTGAAAATATTTTCAGAAATGTAGAGGATATAAATGGAATCAGCATTGGAGGACGAAACATCAATAACATTAGATATGCAGATGATACAGTATTAATTGCAGACAATGAGCAGGACCTGCAACAATTAGTAGATGCGGTTGTTGTACACAGTGAGCAACTGGGGTTAGAATTAAATTGTAAAAAGACTCATGTTATGGTCGTCAGTAGGAAGGAAGAAGTGCCACAATGTAATATACAAGTAAATGGAAATATTCTTCAACAAGTGAATCGGTACAATTATCTTGGAACAGTTATAACATCTGATGGGAGATGTCTTGAAGAGATTAGAACAAGAATCGCCATGGCGAAAGTAGCCTTTAGCAAGATGAAAAACATTCTGACCAATAAGAAGATGTCAATTGAAACGAGAAAAAGAGTGTTGAGGGGATACATAGAGCCTGTTCTTTTGTATGGATGTGAAACTTGGACAATGAGCAGTCAAGCTGAAACGCATCTGATGGCTGCAGAAATGTGGTTTCTGAGGAAAATGCAAAGAATACCATGGACAGATAGAAAAACCAATGACCAAGTACTACAGGAGAAAAATTAACATCGTAAACTGATTAGAGAAATTAGACGTAGACAGTCAAAATTTTTTGGACATGTTATGAGAAGAAATGGATTGGAGAACTTAGTGACAACTGGCAAGATCGAGGGGAACAGACCAAGAGGAAGACCGAGAGGAAAATACCTGGATGGCTTGGCCACATGGCACGAGACAGGAACACTGAGGAACACTGAGCTGATCCACGACACTGGTGATCGAGTGAAATGGCGAGTCATGACCGCCCACGCTTTCCGGCATGGCACATGATTGATTGATTGATTCTAATCGCTGCTTGTTGGTCTGGATAGGACCCCCTTTCCTCATGTTTTCCCACAGATTCTGTGTACGCAGTAAAATGCCTTTGAATAATCCATAAAACATGAGAATATGTTTACATTACATTCTCTACACTAAAAAAGTAGTCTTAAAGAAGGAACACGCAATGGGTATGTGAAGAATGTGAACCATCACATTGTGTGGGCTTGAGTGCAGAGAGGAATAGGTGGCCAATCTTTCCATCCCGCCGAGAACGCCAAGAGATGACATCCAAGCTTCATTCGATCACTATCATGCCATTCTGAGCATAACGTCCAAACCATATTACACCAACGTGCCCGCTACGATGTCTTGTAAAAACCATACAGTTGATAATGTGTTTCAGCTTAGAGAAAGGAAAACAAGGTGCGAAAGAATAACGTGCTTAAAGTGGCTAGCAGTACTAAAATATTGGTACTTAACAAAAATGGCGCCAATAATTAGGCTTATATGTGTGCACAGTTCAAAGACTATATCATTAATGTTCACTACAACTGTTGGAGTTGTATTTTGATAATTACGCACTGGTTTGCCTTTCACGATAAAAGCGAGTTGCCATAGGGAACAGTGAAACAACACATAACACTGGATTAAAATTCGGGCGGTGTTTGAAAACGTTAAGCTAGCATCAGTGAACTGTCTCAATGTTCGTAGCAATGATAGAAGGACAAACCTGAAACCCATCCTGCTGCCCTACATCGCTGAGTGTTAAAGATGAAAAACAGCAATACAATAGCACACAACATACCTCCACTTCATTAGCATCAGAATTAATGTATTTTAACAATACGCACACTAGGCAGTCATAAAACACAACAATATAAGTCTAGGAATTACATCCACATTCATTTTATCACTAATCGCATAGCTCGCGTGTGGTAGAAGGGTCTGTTTTAGCTCCAAGTGTTTGTGGTTCTAGTCTAGAAATAGAAATGGATCGATACGATAGCGCCTGACAGCCTCTCTTTTCTGTAGAACTAAGTTTGAAGGTTTCACTACTTGCGTATGTTTAATAAAACATGAGATCACTGTGAAAAACATAGTAGTCCTTTAGTGATGATTGTTTAGTGCTAGACAGGGAAAAATATAGTTCATGGCATTTTTTTACTCGAAAGAAAAGCGTGTTCATTCATTGCTCAAATTTATTTGTTAGTTAGTTAGTTAGTTAGTCACGGTTCCAACTTCACAGCAACGGGTCGTCCCCATTATGCTCCGTTCCTGTGCCAGTGAATGTCACATAAAACGCTCCCCACTGCCCAACGTGAAAAGTGGAAAAGACAGGAGTTTCGATAAACAACAGCCCGCACAGACACACTGTGCATAATTTATTTGTTATCATGTATTTACTGTTGTAAGCATTATTATCATAAGAATGTCCACAGATGAAAAGTAGTTATCTACCTGACAAATGGTCCTATGGTACATATATAAATTATTCTTCAGCTAAGCAAAAGAATCTTATATCTGTATATGTATCACGTTGCATGAACTCAGTCTGCGTACACAGGAGATACACATATTATAATACGGAATGTAACAATAAATGAGCCAGAAACGTGTAGGCCCTATGCACCAGGAAGATGAATGCCGCTGCACTATTAATCTTCTTTTCCAAGCCATCAAAACAAGACACATCACGAGACAATGTTCTAATTCCAAAATAAGGTAAGCTTGTAAAAATGGTGCTTAGGCTTGACTCACAACAAACCGATGTCTTGATCAAATATCGGCGACAAGGAAAGAAAAAAACACACTCAAATCGCAATGAATATCAACGACTATCGGAGACCGACTGGGAGTAGATATAAAAGCATGTCGAGCAAGTGAATACCTATCTAATATATTGATGTATGAAACAACACCAAAAAGAAATATTCTGTAGCTGGATACAATACAGACCGCATAACTTAAAAGTAAAACTAGTGGACCAACGAGGACACAAGCAAAAGCAATGTAAACAATAGGAGGAATGTACACTTTGAGAGAACATAAAATACAAAAAACACCATAAGTATGCTGTCACCGAGAATATGCGACGGCCTGACACCCCACACCAAGACAACAGTATCTGCTACATCTAAATCATGAGGCGTATTGATTCCTCAATAGCTATGTCATCGGGCAACTGCCCACGTATACTTCGTTTAACAGTTCTCACTATGCTCGCATTTAGTAGTATTAGTGCGAACACTCAAGTCTCTCTCATAAACGTGGACTTCTGCATGACCAGTATGGCAGATCAATTATATATGTGTGTGCGTGTGTTTGTGTGTTTTATAAAAGCGCACGTTAGTAAATAATTCACAAATTATTATTTTAAAAAATATGAGATGCGACATTGAAAACATTGATTATTGTAATCAGCCTTTTCTTCAAAAGAAGTCCGAAATAAGTTAGTCATAGAAATTAATCAGTATAAGAACCATTCACTATAACCACAGCAAAGAAGTTCTAGTAACATTTGTGAAAACATAGATCTCTTTTGCAACATTAAGATGTGCGCCACGAGCCTATTCACAACTATTAATGTAGAAAATATGGCTTTTGAGCCAAAAATTTTACATTCAAGCAGAGAATAAAGGTCAAACATATGTAAAAATGAGACATTCATTCAACATCGAGGGAATCTGGCAGATAAACAGCAACAAATCACGGAGATGAATAAAAATAGTTTCACCATATTAGATGTCACAGTGACTTGGACAGTAAAACAGTGATGGAAGGCAGGCACTCTGGAAGTAAAGTACGACAATAGAAACAGATCTTTATATGAGGTACACGAGGAAGCATGAGGCAGAAGAAATAGCAGGCTATGGAGTAACTGTTCAATTGGCGAGATATGAGCAGCGGTCATCACAGTATCTGATATATGATGATGACATCTCTCGTTAGAAGATGTTTTACCCTTTGCCTTGACCACGTGTGCACTGCACTTTCAACTGTCTTGTCATCGGTAAATCGTTAGCTGCCAAGGTGATATTTTAGCGGACCAAGGATGTGGAAATAGCTCTCTGCTAAGTCGGGCTGTAGACCGGATGTTAAAGAAGTTAACCATCCGCCATATGCAATAAATAATAGTCATTGGAAGTTAGAAAAAGAATTATTGCATGTTAAATAGTTTAGTTTAGTCGACGGATCAGCATCACGCCACACGGGTGTAACCTATAAGTGCTCCGCCCTACTCCTAACTCAATCCTGAGACTGGAGAATCTCAGCTCAGTGCATGAACTCCGTAGCACCGACGAGGATCCTGAAATACTTTGGGTACATTTTTAACTCGAAATTGTGCCCGGGCAGCACCGTTAGGTTACTCTTTTTTGAGTTCCAACTGCCAAGGGATTTATGTTACGTGTGCAACAATACACACTGGCGTCCGATTTCACTACTCAGAGACAAAGGGAAATGTTGTTACTAGAATATCTTGGGTCATTGATTACCAACAATGGTGACACAATGAAAGAAATTAAACGACGACTATCAATAGATTTTCAAAGACTTAAACAACTTTTATTTAAACAACAAATTATGGAGTGGGACAGATAGAAATACAAAAAGGAGGATGCATCTTTCCCATTGCATAATACGCCTGTGAGACCTGGGCACTTACTAAACAAGCCAAACAGCGCATACATGCTTTTGAATATAAATGTTATAGACGGGTTCTAAGAATATCTTTGGTAAAGAAAAGAACTACTGCAGGGGTGGCTAACGCGAGGCCAGCGGGCCGCATGCGGCCCGCCGGAAGTCATGTTGCGGCCCGCGGAGCTAGGTCAAAAGAACATAAATGTTAACTTTATTGTACATATCACCAAAAGAACATTAAATCATGAGTCGTTGTGACATATTTCGAGTATTGTGTGCCTATCAACGACACTTGGATTCCATATTAAATTCTGTATTCAATGGTCACAACGTTAATTCGAGGCCAAGCCCAATTTTCTAACTAGACCCAATCACCTAGTTTCTGGCTGTACTGACCTTTAGTCAGTTGACCCCGTTAACCACGACATCCGTTTTATTCCATCCATGGATAGCCGTTCATGCTAGGACACAGATAAGTTGGAATTTATACTTTCATGTAGTGTCGATTGTGTATTTGTTAATCTATTTTTGTTTGTTTGTTCTGTGCTGACGAAGGCTTTGGCCGCAACGTCCATTGTTTTTTGTAGTCGTGCTTTGGTAAAGCTCTCAATCTACTTCTCTTTTTTCAGTGATTCAATTTTCTAACCATAACACTTAAGCCGTCGGGGCGTTTGAAGTTGCCAGGAGTTTGAAACTGCGCCCACACGACATAGGAACACGTGCGACCATCTGGTGGGTGACAAGAAGACGGGAGATGGTAAAACTACTGCCCCCCCCCCTCTTTATCCAGCCCGGCCCTCTGCGCGACACCATCCCCATCAAGCTGGGTCGCTTTCTGTGCCAAAAGTGCGCCTAGGATAGGTGCATTAAAATAAATCGAGTGGGTGGATTGAATTGAGACGTTTTTAATGGGTGAAATTGAGAACTGTAAGGAGTCTGAGAAATGCTTGTTTAGCGACCAGCTGTATTTTCCGTATAGGATACAGTGGGGTTCTTTGGACTCCAGGATGGTGGACTGAACCTTAGCCGAACCGGAACCATAGTACAAATGCTCTAGTTCTCATTTGGAGTGGTTGATTCATCGGCACAGGATGAAAAAGATTCATATTGATGTAAGAGCGGAGGTTCCTTAATATTATTTGCTCTACAAGTTTAAGGCTACTACAGCATTATAGAAGTCCATTGAGTGACTGATCAATGTATATAAGAGGATGGCCTGGCCAACACTAATATATCTACTACTCAAGTAAATGCACTGGCTGAGTCCTATTTTCATGGCTAGTTGTTAAAGTCAGGAGAAGGGTTATAAACATTGTCAAAACCTGGCAGTTATCCAGATAGACATTTACAAAACTTGGATTGTTTCCACCTGGACATTTTTAAAACCTGAACTTTATCCCTGAGGACATTTTTAAAACCTGAACGGTATCATCGTGGACATATTTCATCGCCTGAAACATATTACCATAGATATCTGCCCGTCGTTTATCATTTATGGATAATTCCTATCCTTGACTAGTCATTCATTGGAACCTTGCCTTCTTGACAGACGATAGTTTGTGCTTTAAAAAGGCATAATAACTTTTACCTATGACGGTAGCGAATGTGACTGATAAGGCCAATTCGCGCTTTAAATGTTCGTTCATAGTGGGTGCATGTGAACACGTGGTAATTTCCACCATCATGCACCATCTTACGTCTCACACGCTCGTTGTGTGACTTATCTGAAATAATTTTCTCCTTTGTCTTTATTCCATTTCTGATCTTGCCCATTCATGCAACACGTTCAGCGGTGACTTGCTCCCACTGTGCATCATCAATGTTTGTATCAATCATGTCCCGCTTACACACATCTTTGTATCGTAGTAGAAGCCGACCCTGAGATCTCTTACCCATCTGTAATTCACCAAAAAAGATATCCTTTGGTATTCTACCATCATCCATCCTCCTAAGATGTCCTATCCATCTAAGTCTACGAAGACTGAGCATGGAATAAACCGTCACACAACCTGATATTTCCAATACTTCAGTATT
Source organism: Cepaea nemoralis (assembly GCA_014155875.1). Taxonomy (NCBI): domain Eukaryota; kingdom Metazoa; phylum Mollusca; class Gastropoda; order Stylommatophora; family Helicidae; genus Cepaea; species Cepaea nemoralis. The sequence goes on along the minus strand of JACEFZ010000083.1, from coordinate 105,859 downwards.
TGTGATTTTGTCTTGCCACGTAATACCAAGAATTCTTCGCAGACACCGCATATGAAAGCTGTTTAAACGTTTCTCTTGGTGTGAGTAAGTTGTCCAGGTTTCACTGCCATAAAGAAGAGTACTAAGGACACAGGCTTGATAGACAAGGACTTTTGTTTTGGCAGTAAGCTTCCTGTTCTCCCTGACTCTTTTTCTTAACCTATTCATTGTTGTTGCTGCCATACCAATCCTGATGTTGATTTCCTGATCTAGGGATAATTTGCTATTTACCACTGATCCTAGATATGTAAAATGGTCTACCATCTCTAGTTCGGCGTCGTCAATATAGATTGATGGTACCCCATGTGCACCTTGTGACATAATCTGTGTCTTCTTTTTCCTAATTGTTAGACCAAATTCGGAACAAGCATTGGAGAATGCAGATAGTAGACATTGTAATTCTTCCTCAGAGTGGGTCGTAACTGATGCATCATCTGCAAAAAGCAACTCTCTGATCAGTACCCTCCTAATTTTGGTCCTGGCCTTCAATCTATGAGCATTGTAGAGGCCGCCATCTGAGCGTGAGTGAATGTATATACCATCATCCTGATCACGAAAGGCATATTTCAGTAGAAGTGAAAAGTATATTCCAAAGAGGGTGGGAGCTAGTACACAACCTTGCTTAACTCCAGTCTTGATTTCAAACTCTTCAGAAGTTGCACCATCAAACTTGATTATACCCTTCATGCTTTTGTGGAATGATTCCGCAATGGGCATAAGAGTTGGTGGACAGCCAATCTTCTTTAGTGTCTTGAAAAGACCCTCACGACTGATCAAATCAAATGCCTTTGTGAGGTCGATGAAGGCAATAAACAGTGGTTGATTCTGTTCACGACATTTTTCTTGCATTTGTCGCAATGAGAATATCATATCAATGGTAGACCGGTTCTGTCGAAAGCCACACTGTGATTCGGGGTAGACTTGATCTCCTAGGACTTGAAGTCTGCGCAGAACAATTCTGGCAAATACTTTTCCAACAATACACAGAAGTGAGATACCCCTATAGTTGTTGCAGTCGCTCCGATCACCCTTGTTCTTGTACAGTGTAATGATGCTTAGATTTTTGAAATCCTGTGGGACTTGTCCTTCTCGCCAGCATAGCTCTATTAGCTGGTGGATCTGTAGCGTGAGTGTGTCTTGCCCACTCCTGATAACCTCTATTTGAATCCCATCCTTACCTGGAGCCTTGCCAGATACAAGTTCATTTATAGCACACTTAACTTCTGTTATTGTGGGAAGTGTGTCCATGTGGTCAAGAGTTGGTAGAGCCTCTATGGCATTGAGGGCATCATCCGCTAGTTTGGTCTCACTTGAGTAAAGCTCCAAATAGTGCTCTACCCATCTGCCCATCTGCTGTTTCTTACCAGTTATGATTTCTCCAGTCTAGGTTTTCAATGGTGCACTTCTTTTGATCACTGGACCACAGGCGTTCTTTATTCCTTCATACATGCTTCTGATGTTTCCCTTATCACTTGCGATTTGAATGGACTCACATAACTTGATCCAATAATCATTTGCACACTGCCTGGCAGCCTTTTGCACATCCTTCCTGGCTTGCTTTAGCTCACTCAGAGTGTTACGCGTTGGTCTTTCCTTGTTTCTTAAGAGAGCTATCTTTTTCTTATCAATCAAGGGCTGCAGAGTCTGGCTGTTTGCCGCAAACCAATTCTGCCTCTTATGATCCACAGTGCCGTAAACCCCTACGGCAGTTTTATAAAGAGTTTCCTTAAGTTGACCCCGCTTTTAATTTCTGTGCAATTTTCTGGTGTATCAGTGAAAGCTTCGTCAAGTTGCTGTTGAAACTGAAAGCACTTTTCAGGATCGTGAGTGTTAATAATATTAATCCTGGTGCTAGATTTGTGTTTAGCTGTGTAGATTCTCTTAGGTCTCAGTCTAACCCTTGCAACAACCAAAGAGTGATCCGTATCACAGTCAGCACTGAGGTAACTTCGAGTCAATAATATATGGTTCAGATGTTGTCTCCGTGTGATGATGAAGTCCAGCTGGTTCCAATGGCCGAATCGTGGATGTTTACATGTGACCTTATGCAGCTCATTTGTTTTAAAGAAGGAGTTGTAATACATAGGTCATTTCTGGCGCAATGCTCCAGCAGCCTTTGCCCATTTTGTGGGATGGAGTTATTGCCTCTCCATATCACAAAGTCTGGGCTAAAATATAGAGATCATGTGTTGTCCATGTAGCATGATCCCTCTCTCGGCCTACCTAGTTCACTCCAGAGGAAAGGTAACACCTCTACATCTGGAACAAGACAAGCTGCAGAAACTGCCGGATCAGCAAAGCAATGCTCTAACTGTCCGCCTGTCGGAGCTTCGATCCTAGACCACCCGCCAACCAAGGCTTAGGGCCTGGTCTGCCCTGCCATGACATTTTGTCTTTAGATTACATTTCCACGCACCAGGGTAAGGCTTGCACTCTCCCAATTGCGCTCTTCCGCCAGAAGCCGTTGGCCCAATGTAGGGTGTCGGGTTTGGTAAGCGCCGCCCAACGTTCGGCGCTAACAGAAAGCAGGTAGTACCGTCTACTGTTATACGGTAGCTTAGTCATATCTCACTAAGACCTGACACCATCCTTGACTAGTATCATTATGGATATTTAGAACTCTTGAAGTTTATCTGCCCTATGGATATGTATAACACATGAAGCTTATCAGCCCTATGGATATTTATAGCTTTTGAAGTTTACCAGTGGATATTTATAACGTCTGAACTTTACCTGAACGATGACATTTATAACTCCTGAAGTTTATCTGCCCTGTGGATATCTATAACGTCTGAGGAAATTTATTATCAGGGATATTTCACCGCTTGAGGAATGTTGCACTGGATACTCCCAATTCCGGAACATTTAGCCGAATGAATATGTGCACCTTGGGAACTTATTAACCTGGCTAGTTCTACTCCGCCGGCTTCGTGGCTTAGAGGTTAGCGATTTCTCTCCGTAATCTCGTATACTCTCGTAGGTAACGTGATGACGGTGAGAATCAGCAGTGGTTCGAATCGCATTGGTAATTTACTGGGTATGTGAGCCGGCCACTCAGAAAGCAATGGCAAACAACTGAGCGTAATCTTGCCAAGAAATCAACATACAGATGAAAGATGCTGATGTTGACAGCGATGTCCTGTAAAGGATATGCAAAATTAGAAATTAGTTCTACTCCAGAGACTTGAACATAAACATTCGTAAAGGGAATATTATGGACCATAGACTAGGAACCATGGTGTTTTAGTTTGTGAAAAGACTGTATGGTATTAGGTATGAACTCTGTGTTCCTGATATTTCTCTGAGTGAATGTTGTTGAAGGAAGATATAATATTGGTTGGATACTGGCTGAGAACATCAGTGAGAAAAGTATGATTAATATAGATTATTAATATTATTTTGATGTGGGTTTTTTTATGTGAATATTCATTATGTGTATTTGAGGTATTTACGTAACCATGGCGTCAGTGTTGGACCAAATAAGAGAAGAATCACAGAAGAATTAAGACGTTTTCAAGACAGGTGGACTATAAACTATTTTTTTGTTCGTGGAAATTAAAATAAAGCCCATATGCTTGATATGCAACGAATCTGTTTCTGTCTTGAAATAGTATAACATCAAACGGCACTACGAGACTAAACATGCAAATAAGTTTTATAAGTACAAAGGGCAATTTCGACAAGACTAAGTAAATGATATTTAAAAAAAAATGTCTGCACAACAAAGGATATTTACTAGAGCGGGTTCAGGGTCAACATGCTATGTAAAAGCTAGTTCTGCAGTAGCCAGGATACTAGCCAAAAAATCGAAGCCATATTCAGATGGTGAAATGGTTAAGGAATGTTTTGAGAGCGTCGTTGAAATTCTATGTCCAGAAAAGAAGAACGATTTCTCAAAAATAAGTCTGTCTCGTCAGACTATTACTAGGCGTGTGGACGACATTGGAAAACATATAGAAGCTAATTTGAAAATTCGAGCATCCAAGTTTATATTTTATGCTCTAGCAGTGGATGAAAGCACAGATATGGCAGATACTGCGCAACTGGCAATATTTATCACGCGTGTTGATGTCCATTTTAAAAAGACAGAAGAATTAGCGGCACTGTATCCATTTAAGGACACTACTAAGTCACGAGATTTGTTAGAAGCAGTTACATCGACAATGATTTGCTTTTCGTTACAACTTAACAACTTATAGGGCTTAACAACGGATAGTGCTCCAGCAATGGTTGGGAAACACGAAGGTTTAGTAAAATTGATTGAAAATGAGGCCTCCAAAGTCTGTAATACTTCTATGCTAAATTTTCATTACATTATTCATCAGGAGGCATTCTTCCTGGCCTAGAGGTTAGCAACTTTTCTCCGTAATCTCGTATACTCTCGCAAGTAACGTGCGACGGTAAGAATCAGCTGTGGTTCGAATCTCGCCGGTAACTTACGGGGTATGAAAGCAATGGCAAACTACTGAGCGTAATCTTGCCAAGAAATCAACAATCAGCTGAAAGATGTTGATGTTGACAGCGATGTCCTGTAAAGGCTATGCAAAACATTTTAACATTCATCAGGAGAATTTATGTTCGAATGCCCTCAAAATGGACCATGTCATGAAAGTGGTCCTCAAAATAGTGATCTTCATTAAGTCGAACGGGTTGAATCACCGTCAGTTCCAAGAATTTCTAAAGTCTTTTGGACTCAGATTGTAATGACGTTACATTTTATGCAGAAGTAAGATGGCTGACCCGTGTCAAATTGTTGAAAAGAGTGTTTGATTTGCAACAAGAAATACAATCAATCTTTGCAAGCAAGTCAAAAAGTATCCCAGAGTTTGAAGACAAAGAGTGGTTTTGCGACTTTGCATTTCTGGTAGATATGTCTAGCCACCTAACTGACGTTAATACTCGTCTATGTGGGAAATATCAATTAACTAGCTGACCCGGCCCGGCTTCGCCCAGACACTGGTGGGGAGCATCTCATTTAATTCATATAAGTAGTCATATAAGCTCCCGTTCCCGTTCCCGACTATCTGTCTGTCTGTCTGTCTGTCTGTCTGTCTGTCTGTCTGTCTGTCTGTCTGACCCGGCCCGGCTTCGCCCAGATCCTGATGGGGAGCATCTCATTTAATTCATATAAGTAGTCATATAAGTTCCCGTTCCCGACGGTCTGTCTGTCTGTCTGTCTGTCTGTCTGTCTGTCTGTCTGTTTGTCTGTCTGTCTGTCTGTCTGTCTGTCTGACCCGGCCCGGTTTCGCCCAGCCCCTGGTGGGGAGCATCTAATTTAATTCATATAAGTAGTCATATAAGCTCCCGTTCCCGTTCCCGACTATCTACTGGCTGTCTGTCTATTATTAGAAAGAGCACTTTACATCTTCCCCCAACAATTAACTTGGGCAAATGAAGCGTCTCATTTAATTCATATTCGGGCCCTGCTCCGGTTCCCGTTTCCATAAAAGACGACCCAGCCGGCTTCACCCAGCCCCTAGTGGGGAGCATATCATTTAATTCATATTCGGCGGAGGGAGGAGGAGGAGGGAGGAGGAGGAGATAGGACGAGGAGGGAGGAAGAGGGATTAGGAGGAGAAGGAAGGAGGAGAGGGAGGAGGATGAGAAGAGAGGAGGAGGTAGGAGGATGGAGGAGGAAGAAGAGGGAGGAGGGAGGAGGAGGGAGGAGGAGGAGGGAGGAGGAGGAGGGAGGAGGAGGAGGGAGGAGGAGGAGGGAGGAGGAGGAGGGAGGAGGAGGGAGGAGGAGGAGGAAGAGGGAGCAGGAGGAAGAGGGAGGAGGAGGAGGGAGGAGAAGGGAAGAGGAGCGAAGAAGAGGAGGAAGGAGAAGGGGGAGGAGGAAGAGGGAGGAGGAAGAGGGAGGAGAGGGAGGAGTAGGAGGAAGAGAGAGGAGGAGGAGGGAGAAGGAGGGAAGAGAAGGAGGGAGGAGGGGAAGGGAGGAGGAGGGAGAAGGAGGGAGGAGGAAGAGGGAGAAGGAGAAGGGAGAAAGAGAGAGTGGAGGAGGGAGGAGGCGGAGGGAGAAGGGGGAAGGAGGAGGAGGGAGAGGAGGGAGGAGAAAGAGGGAGAAGAGGAGAGAGGAGGAGGAAAGAGAAGGAGGAGGGAGTAGGAGGAAGAGGGAGGAAGAGGGAGGAGCGTGGAGGAGGAGGGAGGAGGAGGGGGGAGGAGGATGAAGGAGGAGGAAGAGGGAGGTGGATAGAAGGAGGAGGAAGAGGGAGGAGGAGGGAGGAGGAGGAGGAGGGAGAAGGAAGGAGGAGGAGGGAGGAGGAGGAGGGAGGAGGAGGAGGGAGGAGGAGGGATGAGGAGGCGAAGGGAGAAGGAGGGAGGAGAAGAAGAGGGAGAAGGAGGAGGGAGGAGGAGGAGAGAGGAGGAGGAGGAGGGAGGATGAGGAGGGGGAGAAAGGAGAGGGAGGAGGAGGACGAAGGTGGAGGGAGGATGAGGAAGGAGGAGGGAGGAAGAAGAGGGAGGAGGAGGGGGGAGGAGAAGGGAGGAGGAGGGAGGAGGAAGAGGGGGAGGAGGAGGGAGGAAGAGAGATGAGGGGGAGGAGAAGGAGGAGGGATGAGGGGGAGCAAAAGAAGGAGGTGAGGAGGAGGGGGAGGAGGAGGGAGAAGAGGAAGAGAGAGGAGGAGGCGGTGGAGGAGGAGGGAGGAGGAGGGATTAGGAGGTTGAGGAGAAAGAGGGAGGAGGAGAGCGAGGAGGTAGGAGGAGGGAGGAGGATGGAGGAGGAGGAAGAGGGAGGAGGAGGAGGATGGAGGAGGAGGAAGAGGGGGAGGAGGAGGGTAGGAGGAGGAGGAAAAGGGAGGAGGAGAGCGAGGAGGAGGTAGGAGGAGGGAGGAGGATGGAGGAGGAGGAGGAAGAGGGGGGAGGAGGAAGATAGAGGAGGAGAAAGAGGGGGAGGAGGAGGGGGAGGAGTAAGGTAGGAGGAGGAGGAGGAGGAGAGAGGAGGAGGAGAGAGGAGCAGGAGCAGGAGGAGGAGGATTATAACGCATATGCCTGTAGATAACTGTAACGAAAAGATCCACCTATTTGAGAAATTTGCAACAATTTTACATATATAGCTATGCTATTAGGAGTTATGTCCCCTCGCTATATATACATTATAATGTAAATTAAATATTAAGTAATATTAAGAAAATATGTTTGTAGACTAAATAAAAACTATGACAGTTGGCTGCGCGAGAATGAGAGGAAGACGTGTAGAAAATTTCATCTCAGTCGGATGGACCGTTCGCGAACGCATAAAATACATACAGACATTCTATTTTATATATAAGATTAATAAGATGTATTTTTTTTTAACCTTAAACCAGGCAAGCGCTTGACCACGATCTCACCTAGTGTGAAGCGACAATGTGGTAGAAGCTCTAGCACGCTTGCTTGCTTACTTTAATAACAACAACAACAACAACAAAATTAGGTACCCGGCCCGGTAGGAAATATTATTTCTGAAATTTGGTCCACTCGCTGAAAAGGTTGGCCACCCCTGAACTAATGCATCCATACTTCTAGGGCTGAACATTGAAGAGGGCTGGCTATTAAAGACGATACCCCCCCCCCCCCCCCCACCCACCCCACCCCCCCCCCCAAAAAAAAAAAAATAAATAAATAAATAAAATACATAAATAAATAAAAATGATATATTGTGGTCACTTGAAACGTCATAAAAGTTTGGAGAGAACAATAATGGATGGGTATATGCCTGGGAAGAGAGGAAGAGGAAGACCAAAGAGAAGATGGGTGCAGGATGTGGCGGATGATCTCCAGATGGGTGTATCGCACGCGAGATCGAGAAATTTTCCGGAAGATTGTTATAGGAGCGAGGTTCTGCAAAGGACATGCTACTGAACGAATGAATGAATGAATGAATGAATGAATGAATGAATGAATGAATGAATGAGAAGTCCACGCGAAAATATATCACATAAAAACACATACACACAAGTTAATATTTATAGAATGTATTATTCTATTATAAACACATATGGGACATCGCTAGTGCTACGGAGCTAGTACAGTGTTATGAGCTGCTCTTTATGTGATCTGTTGGGATACCCGCATGCATTGGAAGTGATCTTTGTCTACACATCACAATCTGTAAGGGGCGGGGGGGGGGGGGGGAGGATGCCTTACGTTTCGAATGTCCAGGGTTCGGTCTCGGAGACCCCTGGGGCTATCACTAAGCTGAGGAGTTCTTGTTTTGTGCGACACTCCGGCAGACCGTTCTACAAAAAGAAACCAAACCATATAGGAGAGAGCAAAAACCCCGGGGCAATGAAGTCGATCCCCATGTCTTGTCTTCTTCTTTGTTCCTCTTTCGAGAGAAGCTCGTCATACCTAGTTACACACCCTCAAAGGTCAGTGCGTCCGACTTCGACATGCGTTTGTGTCAGGTTTCCTTCCCCTAGACCAGTGGTTCTCAACCGGTGGGGAATTAAACTTATTTCAAGATCACGTTAACACAAGAACCTGAGGACCTGGAAGGCCACGGGTAAGCTGGTCGTGAACGTGGGACGTCTGGCAGGCGTGCGGGGCCGCACCAGGTGTATGGACTCCTGCGGGACATCCCCTGCCTCTTCCCTAGCAAGCAGGCAATATTAGGGTGACCGGTTATTTCCTGCAAGATCCAAACTTTACTTATGGAATTAATTAAACACGGGAGTCGTCGCCGGAGCTACGGAGCACGTGCTCTGCGCTTGACACATATTTCAGAGGTTAGCGAAGAGAGAGTGAGAAGGAGAAAACAAGGAAATGGTGTGAGAAGAAGGCATAGAAATAGAAGGGCAGGCGCCAGTAGAACAAGACGAAAAGTGGAGAGACTAAGTTTCAAACATGTAAGAGTGGCATACTGGAACTGTCGTAGTGCCAGGCAGAGAGGTCCTGTATTGGAGAGGCTTATATATTATTTTGATGTCCTCACGCTCCAGGAGCTAAATACAGACAAATATCATTGTCCTGGGTACGCCAGCTATATTAACCCAACTGGGCAGAAGAGACATGGGCAAGGTCTGCTGGTGAAGGAAGGAATGAAGCATGTGGTACTTGACTTGAGCCAGTGGAATTACAGTGCAAGAGAGGTCCAGGGTATACAAATGGAGATTGGGGGCTTAAGTTGGAACATCATAAACGTATATGCCACAGTGGACTGTTTTGTCAGAAAGGAACACTGGGACTGGCTTAAGGAATTGGAGGAATTACCAGGTGATAGGCTACTCATATGTGGAGACTTCAATGCGAGAAACAGAGAATGGGACAGTAGTGGAGAAAACCGACAGGGAATTGCCCTTGGTGGACTCCGATGTGGTCTGCATAAATTATGGGAGACCGACTAGAATGACAATGAGGCCTGGCGATGCAGACACAACTATTGACTTGACACTTGTCTCCCAGTTATCAGTCCTTGATGTAATGTGGACTGTTTTGAATGACCATGCGAGTGATCACATGCCGTGTTCAGTCCTGATCTCTAAATCCAGGAAAGTTAAGGCTAGGAGAACGCGCAAGACCTTCCGGTATGAGTGGACCGACAACCTTCTTAGACGCCTCAGACAGGGGGCATGCAACAGGACTGTTAAAACTCTCTTTTTGTGTGTGCATCCCCCATGGTAGACTCCAAAAGTAGACCATGCTTGGAAAGCAAAGGGAGCTGCAGTGAAGCAGCTAAGGAAAGTGCGACAGACAGTTGCTGAGGATGGGGACGGAGCGCCTATGGGAATGCCCGGAATGCTGTGATGTCGGTTCCTAGATAAATCAAGCAAGCAACACAAGAGCCGATTGCTTGATATTGTTTTTCCCTCCATACTTTACAGTTCTGTACTTCTCGCCTTTCTGAAGTTCGCTTCAGTGCATGTTAAATAGAACCGGTTCTAACGTATAACTGCGAATCCTGATAAACAAGCTAAACACTCATAACATCTTTGGAAATTTGCTTTTATAGGGGAAAAAAACAACGTTTTCCCGTTGTGAATTTCACCCATGAAGCCACAAATAATATATTGCATAGCTTATTGCCTGGCATATTTAGCTGTATCTCGACTGGTGCATACAGCAGACAAAGCTGCAATATATATTGAAGTCTCGTAACGAATCCTTTCAAACGAAATAAACCAAACACACCAAATGTGTTAATGACCATGTAGTTTTGTTTCCACAATTTGGTTTACACGAGTGTATAGCAGACGCCTCAGCATACCTTAATATCTTTTGGTTATGTGATGTGAACAAAACATTGAAATCTTCTTAGTCTGCAACAAGTAGAAGTTCAGTTATATGGCGTGTTAGGTAGATGATAACTCGTTCCAGCGGTTGCTTGGGTTAGCCAGCTTCACATAACTTACCACTGTTAGCTTTCTAATCCGTTTAAGGATGTGCTCTGCCATTTTACTTTCTAAATGTCGTTCTCTTTTGCTATGTAAATGGACTTACTTTTGCATTGACATTTATATATGCAATTGGTTTGACATACGGAGATATAATTTCTTTTCCTGATGTGGTTGACATAAGGGTGATTTTGTATTTGAAACTGGAACTGCGACATATTACGTTTGGCTAACTGTAGTTTGTGAGTTGGTCAATTGTACGCAAGATATCGTCGTCTTCAAGGAATTTTTTTTTTTTTAAGCATATCCTTTACAGGACCTCGCTGTCAACACCAGCATCTTTCAGCTGTATGTTGATTTCTTGGCAAGATTACGCTCAGTAGTTTGCCATTGCTTTCTGAGCGACCGGCTCAGTGTCCCGCAAGTCACCAGCGGGGGACGAACCGCTCCCAGCTCGCTCCCGCAACGAGACTCTGCGTGACAAACGGGATTACGGAGAAAGTGTTGTAACCCCACAGCCAGAGAGACCGGCTCAAGAAAGGTTAGATGAATAAATATCTGAAGCTTTGGAATCGATGCTTCGTTAGACGCTGGTTTGAGTGGGTGACAAAAGCACTTTATAAATCTGTGTAGCATACACATTTAGATGTAAAGTTGTCTTTAAGGTTTCAAATTATTCTGCCAGTGTATTTTGAGTACACATCTTCCTGATATGATTGGGCAGGTGTGTGTTCATTAATTATTTCATCGTGTGCCATTCCAGTAAGCGTGGGGCGTCATGGTTCGCCATCTTATACGATCACCAGAGTCATGGATCAGCTCTGTGTTCTTGTCCAGCCCATGGCATGTCACGTCATCCAGATATTTAATTATGTGCCTGCCCCTTGTTCTTGCCTGTTGTCACCAAGTTCTCTAGTAGGGAACATAACATGAAAATTAGCACAAGCAAAACAGCTGTAATGTCTATAACTAAAGAAGAACAAACAACAACAATTCATCTAACGAACATCCCTTGAAACAAGTAAAGAGTTTCAAGTACCGAGGAAGTATAATATAATGAAATGGCAGATAACAAGACGAGATTGAAAATAGGTGCAGTAAGGCAAATCAACTCATTGGACAAATGGCACCAATACTACAGAACAAACATGTATCAATAACTACTAAGAAAGCACTTTACAACACAATCTTTCTACCAACTCTATGCTACCAATGCCAAACCTGGACAATGAGAGAAAAAGAGAAAAGAAAAATCACAGCAACAGAAATGAGGTTCCTGAGAAGAATACTAACGTATCAAGAAGAGATAAGATCAGAAATGAAGAAATCAGGACTAAAGTGGGGGTTAAAGCAGCACTAGATTTTATTAGAAAGCAGCAAGTCAAATGGTTTGGCCATGCAAGTAGGTTACCACTCATCAGCAGACAACAGGATTGTGAGAGATGATGCCCCAAGCCTCACGATAGATGGTAGAAGCGTCAACAGAGAGAACAAACTGAAGTATCTGGGAATCACATTTGACAGGAGTCTGTCCTTCAAGGACCATGTGGAGACTGTTGTGACAAGATCTCAAAAGGGACTCAATGCACTTAAAACTATGGCTGCAATGGACACAGAGCAGAGAATGATCTTCACACTATACCAGCACTTGATCCTCTCAGTGATTGATTATGGACTAGGACTGCTCACTGTCTCAAAGAGTCAGCTGGTGAAATTAGAGCGCATACAGAATGAAGCTATGCGGGTCATTCTGGGATGCACCAGAGACACTCCAGTTGTGTGTATGCGTTACATCCTTGGTCTGCCTACTGTTGCTGGTAGACACAAGGTGATGCAAGCGAAGACATACCTCAGAGTAGCTGCAGACACAGATCACCCGTTGCATGAGGCGCTGGACGTAGTTAAGGGTCAGAGACTGATAAGAGGGAAATTATGGATGGCTCAGGCGGAGGATACGATCAGACAGGTGTGCCCCTTGGAGAACATCAGGCGAGGAGAGGAGTGGGTCAGAGTGCCAGCCGTGCAGTCAGACTTGTGCAGAGTTATAATCACATTGAGCCGGGAGTGCAGGGAGTGGCCAGCAGGGGCCACGGAAGTGGAAATTCAGCAACTAATTCAGGGAAATTCTCGCCCGGGTGATGTGATTATCTACACGGGTGGGTCGGTGTTGAGAGGTAGGAGAAGTGCCTGGGGGTTCTTGGCAAAAACTAATGGTCGGCGTTTGGTGCAGGAGAGCCTGGCGTATGATGACACTACATCTAGCTTAAGAATGGAGGTGGAGGCGGTCAGTGCAGCTTTCCGCTGGGAAGAAGACACGATACATACACACATTGTGATTGTAACTGACCCAGAAAGCATGCTGAGAGGGTGAGAACAGGCAAGCTTCGTGCAGAGTGGCTTGCTTCGCTTCGGAGGTCCCGGGTAGCAAGCATCACCTGGATCTTTTCTCCTGGGCATGCCGGTGTGCTGGGGAATGAACAGGCGGACAGATTGGCTGGCTCGGCAAAACTTGGTGGAGTATTGATGCATGACAAGGCAGACGTGGTTGCGGCCTTGTGGGAGCACGTGTACACCTCGGAGGAGTAAATGGATCACCATAGTCTGGTAAGAATGAGACAGCGAGGTGTGATGAGGGGATCTGGCCGACGCTCGACGTTCAGAGGAGAGGCGAGACGGACATATAATCAGATTACTACTGGAACTATTAGTGTTGGAACTCTTCGCTGGCTGCTGAGGATGGGGACGGAGCGCTTATGGGAATGTCCCGAATGCTGTGATGTCGGTTCCTAAATCAATCAATCAATCAATCAATCAACAGCAGACCACAACAAGCAATGATCACTACATTTTTGTATAGATGTGAAACGTGGACTATAAGCAGAAAAACATCTAATGGCAGTGGAAGTGTGGTTTCTGAGGAAAATACAAAGAATACTATGGTCAGACACATACAATACAACAGGGAGTCTCTGTGGCGAAGTGGTCAAGCCGTTTGACTCGTGCTCCGAAGGTTGTGGGTTCGATTCCGGGCCGCACCCTTCGGTTTAGGAGTTAAATGTTGTGGAGACTCCTGTGGGTCGTCGCTAAAAGCTACGGAGGTCGTGCTTTGTGCGACGCTTTCCGTGCTGCGGAAAGAGACCGAGCCATATGGGATAAAACCCGGTGCAATGAAGTCGACCCTGTCGACTTTTAAGCGACTTTTAAGCAATGATGTACAGACCAGATGGAAACAGAGGAAGAGGCCGACCACGTAAACGTTGGACGGAGGGAATAGCAGAGTCCATGAGAATATCGATATATGAAGTCCATAATCGGGCACTCTCACGATGTTTATACTTCACCTCGACACCGCAAGGTACAAGAGGAACATGATGAGATGAGATGAGAGATTTTAAGCATATGCTCCATTTGCAAAAGGCTGCATTTGCCATATAGATTCTTGTTCTAATCTCTTCAAGGTACTTCCCATCAGATGTTATACTGTTCCGAGATAGTTGTACATATTCATTTGTTTAAGAATATTCCTATTTATCATTATATTATATGTTGGTATGTTTTTCTTCTTAGAGACGACCATAATCTCTGTCTTCTTATAATTGTATTCTAAATGTTGTAGATCCTGTTTATCATCTGCAATCTCATCTTGTTCCCCTTATTCCTTGCGTTGTCGGGGTGAAACATAAATAGCGGGAGAGTGCCCGTTTATGGGTTTCATGCGTCGAGATGCCCATGAAGTTTGCTATTCCCTTTGTCCATCGGTTACGTAGCCGGCCTCCTCTTCTGCGTCCATTTGGTCTGTACATCGGTTCTCGTTGTAGTACACTGTTAGTTGATAATCTAGTTACCTGGCCAAACCATTTAACTTTGTCTTCTGATAAAATCTAGCGTTGCTATAACCTCCACTTTACTTCTGATTTCTGCATTTCTGAATTTCTTTTTTCTTGATACATTGTGTATTCTTCTTAGGAATCGCATTTCTATTATTGTGATTTTTATGTTATCTTTTTCTGTCATTGTCCATGTTTGGCATTGGTAGTTACATAAATAAACACAAATAGCATTGTTTGGCGCTCACAGCTCTTGTTGTTTCCAAAATATGTTTTCTACAAGTATAAAGTCTTTACCATCAATTTGTACATCTATAAGCATCGTTATCATATTAACACGTATGACTTTATCGAATGCCTTTGTATAGTCAATGAAGCAGAGATGTAGGTTATTGTTTACCTCTGTCGATCGCTTGATTACTGTTCTCAGCAATTACAAAGCATTTACTGTGACTTGCCGTCTACGAACCCACATTGTTCTTCTCCTATTTCGGGTTGTATTTTCTTTCTAACTCTTTGCATGTTGAAACTTTGCAAAGTTGTCATGATTTGGCTCATTATGCTAATTGTTCGATTTTGATCACATTCAAACGTTCCTGATTTCTTTGAGATTGTTAAAAATATCTTACACAATTCAGGGGGTAAATCTCCAGTATCATATATTGTGTTCAGCAGTCTGGTGACCTGATAAATTTCATATCCTTTTAGGGTATTGGTTGTTTCTGTTGTGATGTTATCTGGACCCGGGATCATGCCAATTTTCAAAAAGTTAGGAGCATTCTGAACCTCCATCCCGGGAATAGTTGGTCCTTCATTGTTATTCAGAATATCATATTGTCTTCCCTTATAGCATTATAACCTGACCATGCATGTAAAATCTGAGCTTTTTATATAATGATTTTGCCATCTTTGCTTCTTTAGGCAACCCGTTGATGTGTGTTTCCTTTCTTAGTGATGTCGTGAATTCTTTTTTGCGTTAACTTGTTATTCCAGGTATTGTATTGGTTTTCAATATCCCTGCAATTTTCCTCAAGCCATGCACATTTTCCTAATTTTCCTGTGAATCTCTTCACATTTTTCATGTGTATTTTTGTTGTTATTTCTTCTTATTTCCATTAGTTTTAAGATTTATTCCTTTATCCATTTCTTACACCCAATCATCTTCATTTTTGGGACAGTTGTTTCTGCAGCATGGCTGACTGGGTTCTTCAATATTTCCCATTGGTCAATGATAGCTTGAAATACAATTTCCAGGTCAGCAAATGCGTCATATCTGTTCTTTACCTCAACTTTAAATGTATCTTGTATCTCTAATTTTAGCATTAGAGTCATCCATTATGATATTTAATTCTGAATAATTGCACTTTTTGAAGGTATTTCCAAATCATTACACGTCAATGCTGTGATCACTGCTGACCGTTGTTGGTGCATAAACTGGAATGATATTGAAATCAAAAGATCTGCCACTTAACATTACCAGTAATATCACTGTGCCAGACATCATATTACTGATAATGTTAAGTGGCAGATATTTTGTTTTCAAAAGTGCTGCACAGTCCATCGCCCTTTCATAGATTTTGGATGATTTTGATCACTCCCTATGTAGTATACAGACATCATGCAACCGCCACATCGCTGTTTAAAATGCCCTGCACTACCCCTCCAGTTTGCAATAACCACTACCTTATACTCAAATTCAAATTTGAAGAAGGAAGGAATTAGCGCCGATAGTTAAGACAAAGGATGACATTTACATCACCACAAGTTGGAAAGAACGCCGATTCCTAAAGGGGACAACAATATTCTAAATATAGTCAACACAGAGCTTTGCCCTAGATCATAACGTCATAGCTCCAAGCGAGAAAGGAGAGGCTTTAAATATGGTGTGGAGACCGGCGGAGGGCTAGTGTGGAAAAACCTTCAACAAGCGTGAAAACAGAAGACGGCCCACTGGTGGCATGGTATCCTCTACTAAACCATCCATCTTAAGATTAGCAAATCGTATAGAGGAAGAGAGAAGTACCAGCCTATAAGCAGCCAGCAAACTTGGGAACCCAAAATCCAGTCTGGAGTCTGAAATGTAATTGTGATTTCATTGGTATTAAATACATTTATTATCATTTGTGAGTCACATAAGTATGCCTAATTATCATCCATGCAAGTATGGTTATAATTTCTGATGAATGATTGTAGCGTGAGTGAGGAGAAGTGACATACTGAGAAGGAGTATGAGCAATCAATCAATCTTCGGATAGTAGGCAAGTTGATGTATAATGTCTGTCTATCAGAGGAGAAGATGTTAATGATAACCCATACACTAATTAATAATTGAGTGCACTTCTAAGCATGACACCACTCTGTATTCCATATCACTCATGTTACAATCATATGGTTTTGTGTCCTGAATTGTATTGGATGATAAGATGAATGATGATGATGATGATGATATGATGATGATGATGATGATGATGATGATGATGATGATGATGATGATGATGATGATGATGATGATGATGATGATGATGATGATGATGATGATGATGATGATGAATTGAGGTAAAGGCCATATACATACATGATGAAAGAGGAGGGAAGCTACTCTCCCTTGCAAGCATTTGATTAGGAAGAATTCACCTGAAGGTTATACATGAGATTATACCATAATATACTTATATTGTTTATAAGCAAATACTCATTGCATTTGGAAGAATTAAAACCCTTACTGTACTGAGACCTTTTGTCTTTTAAATGGAAGGATATCTAGAGAAAATAATTATGTACAAAAGGAAGTGTGGACATAGTTATCAAATTCTGAATCGATCAAGGCATTACTCAACCTGGAGACCATGGGTGACAGGCAAGGGTGAAAGATGACACTGCTTATCTGGTAGTCTAAACCTTGAGCACCCTATAATGAAGGATTGGATGGAGAGTAACCAGTCGTGGGGTTGATAACTATTGGAGAACACCAAGACCCTCTTCCTCACTTTTAAAATTTTTTCCTAGGATCAAAATCCCCTGTATTTATTTTCTTTGTTTTCTTGGGTGATTTACAGTCTTCCATTTCTAATGTTCATATTGATGATATCAGTAGATATATGTTTGATGCTGAAATTTCAGGTAATGGCTAGATCCATCTAGATCCGGACCTGACTTTTGACTGAAGCACCTGGATAGAGTGATGCAGAAAAATATTCCAAAAAAAACTACCTGCAAGAAGTTCCACTAAACATTTAGGAAAGTTAACATAGAGAACTTATTCTTGTACCTGAAGGTGGAGAACTGAAGCAACTATCCTATTAGTACCTGGAACAGATCAACACTCTAGGGAAATATAATATGCATAATTACATTGAACTATTTGCCACAGGGATCCAAGAACCCTGACATAAATCTACCTGGGTGTATATCCAGTTTCAGTCTTAACCTAAGCCAATGGAAGATGTATAGTAACTATGAATAAGGAACTGGAATATAGTTGACGATAGTGAAATGATGATGATGATCAATGTTATATATATATATATATATATATATATATATATATATATATATATATATATATATACCGTATATATATATATATATATATATATATATATATATACCGTATATATATATATATATATATATATATATATATATATATATATATATATATATATATATATATATATATATATATATACCTCTCTTGAGTGTGTTTTTTTATGTCGTTGTTAAGTTGTCTAATTAAACACACCCTAGATTTAATTAATTAGCTGAGAGAGGAATGGCAAGGAACCACCAACAAGATATTGTTATCCAGGGAAACTTTTCCTTGTTTTCCTGGAGGAATTCCTTAGTTTTTCGAGACTCTGGTTATGGACTCAAACATTTGAGCCATTGAAAGTTAAGATAATTAGAACGGGCAGGATCACAGTGGGAAAGGGGAACTTTAGTATCCTCTATCTCTTTGGGGTTGTCCCAACGTTATCCGACACCCTATCTATAATAAATGCTACCCCTTGCTGTGTTTTCTCTCAACCAGAATGGGTTATTTTATATTCGGATGTTATCATGCCAACTCCTTTCCATCTGGTCTCACATATACCTAAAATGTTGATGCATTTTCTCATTTCTTGTTTGATGTTGGTCAGTTTGCCATCCCCACTCATAATTCTAACCGTCCATGTTACCATTTTAAATGTTGTTACTCTTTTGCATTCAATCGCTTGCTGATGGTCTGGATTCACCTGGTGCACATGACTACCCCTACTGGGCGAGGTTGCTCTTGTGGAGCACGAATTTATGCCGTTTCTCTGATTTTCTATCAAACTACTAAACATGACTTTCTTGGCATATATAAAGATGCAAATCTGTGGAAATGAAGGTTTTGGCAGTCCATGTTCCTTTCCTGTACATTTATCGTTAAATGGTGCCATTCTCTTTACATGTGAGTAGAATGTCTTAAAACGGTAGCGTCATTAAATTCATGTTCGCCGCCTAGGGAGATGTTCGTATGTGTCCAGTTCATAGCAACATGGAGTTATGTAGCTTTTTGTTTGCTTCCAGTGATTCTTACTATGGCATCTACGTATACGTTCTTTAGAAGACAAGGAACAAAACACTGGTTGAACTAATAGTAGTATATAATGTTGTAACTAATTAGTATTTGGGGTTTCAAACCCCCGATAAATCCTTCTATACGGGGTTATCCGGCCATCTTGTTTCATCATAATTTACGACCTCAATTTCAAAAAAAATAGCGTGTATTTTCTTGGGTCTGGTTGTCGTGATGACTACTTCCTGTTGTCACTTCTGGTCCCCGGGCGGGCGGCGGCGGGGCGGGTTCGAGTCCCATAAAATACTTATGTAGGTGTATAGGTGATTATTATTAGTCATGGATCCGAGATGGAACATCTTTTTACGGCTTTGATTGCGGGACCAACGGGGTGTGGAAAATCCGTCTTTGTGCAAACGTTTCTGACTTATTTATCAGACATGGTCGATCCGATTCCAGAGGAGATTATATGGTGCTACGGAGAATGGCAATCCATGTATGAGACTATGAAGGGTATTCAATTTAACGAAGGCTTGCCGGATATGGAACAGTGGACAGGTGATAGACGTCGTCTAGTGGTAATAGATGACCTAATGTCCGAGACAGATGATAAGGTGACTAAGCTGTTTACTAAAGGTAGTCATCATCGCAACCTCAGTGTCATGTATATAGTCCAGAATCTCTTTGGGAAGAATAAAGAGCAAAGAACTATTAGTTTGAATTCACATTACCTAGTGGTATTTAAGAACCCACGTGACGGGTCTCAGATTACCAACCTGGCCAAACAGATGTATCCAGGCCGCGTGTCGTATGTCCAAGAGAGTTTTAAGGACGCGACAGCGGCTCCACACGGTTATTTGCTGTTTGACCTTCGACAGGAAACACCGGATCAGCTCCGCTTACGAAGTCATATTTTTCCAGATCAGCGTCAAGTCGTCTACGTGCCTAAATAATATGTCCCACCGAATAAAACGTCACGGGGCCATGCTGCGATTTCTAGGCGAGGCGAGCCGGCTGACGCGAAAGCCGTAATTAAATCGGCTTCCCCAGACCTCGTCCAATCAATTTGCGAGTGCTGTCACAATGTGTTAAAAGGTAATGTTCCACTGACACCGGTTCAGAAGAGACGATTGCGGCGACACAAGAACAGTCTGAGAGCGCTCACGCGTAAGAAACTATCTATCAAGAAGAGGAAACAAATTTTGCAGCAAGGTGGTTTCATAGGCGCTTTATTAGGTCCTATTCTAAACGTGTTGAAAGGCATCAGTGGGCTTATAATGAAGAAAATGATCTTGATCGATCCCCGGATGCTGGAAAACCCTACGTACCACCCGACACATTACCAGATAACTTGCGCGACTTGGATCAGCAAATGCAACATGTCCTAGATAACGAAGTTCTACCACCTCGTGAAAAAGCTCGCGTGTATCAACAGACTTTGCAGCGGTATCTGAATCGACTTGAACAGTACAGACATAAGCCATTAGGGACAGTGGATATCAAGGAACAAAAACCCGAAGTAACCACTTTACCGGCTTCAGTAGCCAAGACACCGCTTTAACCGACGCTGGCTAAAACTCAACCAGCACCTATTCAATCGGCTAAAAGTCAAGTAGTCGAACAAATAGTCGAGACAACACCACCTTACAGACTCAGGCGAAGCAAAAAGAAGAGTAGGATACCTACACCCAAGTGGGAAAAATGGCCTCGCAAATAAGAAAATATTACTACGACCCTCAAAGACCCGGAGCCTACGGCGGAGCCGTCGCTTTAAAACGGAATACTAAATTTAAGAATATAGAGACTTGGCTACGACATAAGGATACGTATACTTTACATACACCGATCCGTCGTCGTTTCCAGAGACGTCAAACCATAACCGGTGGTATAAATCAACAGTTTCAAGCCGACTTGATAAATATGAGAAAATTACAAAGATACAACGATGGGATGTCGTACCTAGTGACGTGTCTCGATGTGTTTAGTAAATATGCATGGGCCATCCCGATCAAGAAGAAAACGGGGAAAGAGCTAGTGGACGCCGTGAGTAAAATGTTTGCTGATAGACAACCGATAAATTTTCAGACCGATAAAGGATCGGAATTTGTCAATCGGACTTTTTAAAATTTCTGAAAGATCGAGGTGTGCATTTCTTTACCACTGAGAATGAAGATGTGAAAGCCGCGATAGTGGAAAGATTCAATCGAACCCTGAAAGAAAAATGTGGCGCTATTTCACCAAGACCAATAAACTTCGCTACGTCGACGTGATAGATAAACTGATCCACAACTACAACGGCTCGTATCACAGAAGTATTCGCATGGCGCCTGTGCAAGTCAATTATACGAATCAAAACGAGGTGTGGAATAACTTGTATCAGAAGACTTTCGACAGAAAAGTGTATTTTACAGCCGGCGATCGAGTCCGACTGGCTCAACCCAAACAACCTTTTAAAAAGGGGTATACGCCCTCCTGGACAGAAGAACTGTTTACCGTCAGTCGTATAAATCAGACCAGTCCGGTGACGTATGTGCTAAAAGACGATTCGGGGGAAGAACTTCAAGGCTCATTCTACCGAGAAGAAATACAACTCGTCGGAGACAAGCAAGTGTATCGCGTCGAATCAGTCTTACAAGAACGACCCAGGCGAGGTGGTAAAGAGTACTTAGTCAAGTGGTTCGGGTATCCCAAGTCATTCAACAGTTGGGTCTCAGACCTAACCAGATACTAATGGAAGAAACCAACGTGGAAACTAACTCACAAAATACCCCAGAAGGGGAAAGAAACTCGGTCGGCGAGTGCCGCGACTAGAGATTGTCTTCTTCTGTCAACTGATTCGTTATATACACCGTCATGGGCGTATCACTATTCAATCTGTCTCGAGACAGCGTCGACGCAGCCGAGGGCAAGTTGTGGATCGCTTTGCTAAGCAGCTGTCTGGGTTACATGCTACCAAACCCTAAAATATGAGTTTCTACGTGACATTACCGAGCAATGCGTCGCCAACCATGTTTCCCAAGAACACTCCAGGTCACTATTTCGTCAAGTTACCACAGACTATTGAGGTGAATTAGCATTACGAAGTGGGTCTGGTCGAAATTCAATTTCCCAACTACTACTGCAATGTGTTAGAGCATGAAGTGTGGATAAGATACAACTCACCCACCAGAGGAAATTCCAGAAAACTGTATCCCCCAGGCCTATACAGCTCACCAGACGCGTTATAGCGGAGCTGAATCGAATAATGAAAGAGTCGGAGGTGGACGACCAGCGCGAATCAGATTCTATTTCGACAATACCTCAAAGAAAGTCATCGTGAAAATATTCGAAGCGGGGGCCGTGGCTATGTTTAGCGAAAAGCTGAAAGATATATTAGGGCTTCACTCCTCGAAGATATCACATGTCAACCCATTAATGGAAGGCCAATTGACGATAGACCTAAATAACGACCTGCAAAATATCTACGTCTACTGCGATCTCATAGCGGCGAGACCAGTCGGAGACGTCATGGTCCCACTTACTGAGGACGGTTCCTATCATGAGTCAGCTGTCGGCTTCGGTGTATCGCGCCTACGACAAACCTCATTACGTACCGCTGAGTCGTTACTCCTTCGACACGGTGGAAATCCTTTAACCACCGATACGGGCACAAACGTCTCATTCACTTCCGGGACTTCAGGTGCTGACGTTACATTTTTGAATTCGGAGGAGATCAGACCTAGAATAATGAAATACGTGGCGTTACGTAGAAATCCCAGACTGTACGAAGACTTCTACTGTAATCAAGCTGAACATGGCATGCCGGTCTTTGTGGGTGGTCGGAGTCAGAGAGGTCGTGGTATCGGTAGTTTCTTCAGTGGACTCGGTCGCACGATTCTACCCTGGCTAAAGACCGGTGGTAAGGCCCTACTCAGAGAAGGTATAGGGACGGGTCTGCGAGTGGCCCAAGATGCTTTGGCTGGTAGGAATGTTGGGGATTCTTTCAAAGACCACGCCAAGCAAGCCGGTCAGCGTCTACTGCAAGGAGCTGTCAACCACGTTAGCCAATCAGGTATCAGAAGAAAGAGACGTGCAGCGCCCCTGGTGAGCCCAGTAAACGTATAAAACTGACCCCCGCGCATCGTCGAGCTCATAAGAAGAAGCAGCAAGCACTCGGATATCTTTGCATAATGGCTCTGATTCACCCTCATTCCTGCGAGTGTCTTCATTCTGGTCTGGATCTATTTAGTGTACCACCCACGCAGACCGCCGTGGAAGAGGGACAGTTTCTGGAGATACATACCTTTAGCATCGCTAGCCCCCGTCGCACCTATAGAATTTGCCATCTCTGGTGCCAGTGAAGAGTATCTGGATCTGTTTAACACTTTCTTACACGTCAGAGCTAAAGTCACACTACCCAACGGTGACAAACTACCACCCACGGCCGATGTCGCTCCTGTCAACTATTACCTGCACAGTTTATTTTCTCAAGTGGACGTCTCACTCAACGACACGCTAATCACCCCTAGTGAAAATACCTATCCGTATAGAGCCTACTTGGAAGCGACGTTGAATCATGGGGAAGAAGCCAAAAAGAGTCATCTCTCAGCCGCCCTCTATTACTATGACACGGCCAAATTCCTCGATGACACAAGGCGAAAACAACAAGGGACTAAGAACACGACGTCAACTAGCCAGCGAGAGTCAAGAAATAGATATGATAGGTCGACTACACGCCGACATTTTTGTGTAAGACCGCTACATGATAAACGGTGTGGATGTGAAAATTAAGCTGACTCCATCCAAGGCCACCTTTAACCTCTTGGCCCCTGACGAGGCGCTTGGTTATTCATCTATTATAACGCATGCCACGCTGGTGGTTCGTAAAGCCAGACTGAATCCAACCATCGCGCTCGCCCACGAGAAAGCCTTGATGAGAGCCAACGCGAAATTCCCCGTCAAGCGTGTGGTGCTAAAAACATTAGCTATCCCCCAGGGTATGCTATCTCACACTAAGACAATCTGTTTATGAGTCAAACACCCACTGTGCGTCGTGATTGGACCTTGTTACATCAGCAGCTTTTAACGGTTCCTACAGCTATAACCCGTATAATTTTCAAACTTTTGGTTTGACGTACCTGAACGTAACCGTAGACCGGTCGAGCTGCCACCAGCAAGCCACTGACCATGGACTTTGAGCGCAACCAATACGTACGATGCTTATTTTGGTACTAACCTAGCCATGGGTCTAGTAGGCAAAGACGCCGGCAACTCAATTGACTATAATCAATTCAAGTATGGGCTATACGCTTGTACGCCTTTGATCTGAGTCCCAGTTTACTGGACGGAGACCAGTTTGAGATGCCGAGGACGGGACCTTTATCACTGGAATTTAAGTTCAACACACCCACCCCAGAGCCATTACAAGTCATCGTCTACGCCGAGCACGACGGGATAATTGAAGTCTCCAAGACCAGACAAGTGCTAACAGATTACGCTTCATAATGAACACACAGCAGATTACCAGAATACTACTAGCTGATACGTATGCTCGTCGACTACAGGTCAGAGTGTGCGCTCGAGATCAGCTACCCCGACATCTAGATAGAAGCAGACCAGCAGTTTTTATTGTAAACACTGACCCTAGCTATAAACCGGGTTCCCACTGGGTCGCCATGTACTATGACGGGTCAGGCAAATGCGAGTACTTTGATTCATTTGGTCTACCGCCCTTACACAGTGACCTGTACAATTTTATTGACCATCATTCAGACACACTGCTCATGTACAATACCCGGGTCTTACAAGATGTGTAAAGCACCGCCTGTGGCCTCTACGCTATCTATTTCATCCTGATGAAAAGTCGTGGAGCGAGCATGACCCGCATTCTCCAGCCCTTCTCAAACAAACAATGGGTCAACGATCGGCTAGTACGTCGCCTAGTCATGCCATACGTAATGCAGCTGAGACGCTATAACCAGTTTACACCCTAGTATATAAACCCGACTCGAGTACCATTAGCTCATTCTGAAGATGACTACAGAACGCAACACAGCTAACTGGGTCTACCTGACTCGTAATGGTGACATTGTTAGACCAGTGGGAGATGGCGTCAAGGCCGTATTTGTCTCATCCTACAGAGGAACGACCAAGTTACACATCCGTCGATTCTTTGGTGAATCCGAGAACAGGTTTCCTGCCCCATTGGGAATGACATTTACTCGTCAAGAATATGAACAGCTGATAGCTCTGCATCGCGAGATCCTAAAAGACTTTGATAGACTCAGCCAGCAACCTATTCAAGTCAGTAAACAAGACACTAACCGAAGAAAGAAAGTCCAAGTCAAAAAGGGCACTAAACGAAGATACCCAAGTCAATAGACCCAAGCAGATGTGTGATCAACCCCAGATGTGTGATGTACCCCAGATGTGTGATGTACCCCAGATGTGTGACCCACCCCAGATGTGTATCCGACAGTCAGATGTATGTCTAACAAGTTCAGATAACAGCCCACAGGAGACCCAGACAATCTATGTGAAGACTCAATATGTATAAAGTTTTGAAATAAAAATGAAGAAAAAGTAAATTTGTGTTTGTCTTGGTTTCTTTCTATGTGGTGTCTCTGTGCTGCCTCTGGCAGATCATTTGTTTTTTCATAGTATATTCGACAGCTACAGCTCAACATGAAGAATCAACCTTTCGCACCTTGAAAGATGACAACATGAATAAACAAGAAAGACGACAGCATGAATAAACAAGAAAGACGACAACACGAATAAACCAAGGAAAACCCATGTCAAGCATACTATTGAATAAACCAACAAAACACATATTTTTTTCGTTTTCATAACTTTTATTTTTCCATTAATAAATTTTCGTTTCCACAATATTTTTTATTTTCAACACCATTCGATGAAAACATGTGACTTTACACATCAGTGACATAAAGTGACACTCTTTTATTTTTCAATGATATAGACAAGTCACAAGGAAAGTACACACATGTGACCACATTGAGTCTTTTATTTTCACAGTACACCACAATCATAATAGAACAGAAGTAGGAAAAAGGTATGGGGGAAAAAATTAAGGAAAAGGCGTATTTACATATTATGGTTCACTTATATATCTAGGGGTGATGTGGAATAATTATCTGCGTGTACTCTTTTGATGTAGAAATATGATAAAGCTTCCCTGTGTTGATAATACGTGTACATAGAGGAATCCTGTGTCTTAAAGCCTATATTTGTCCCTCCAGGCGCTGTCTGGGTGTCAAGAACATTTAGAAAAATTTCTCTGTCTAGGTGCGTGTTGTGTTGTTTTGTCAACCCTTTCGTGCTGGTCTTGGTATAGTCTCCAAAGCAGTGATAGGTCTTGCTGCATAAGGAGACCATCCCCGTTCCCTCATACTCTAACTTCAATAACCCAGGGGTTCTTTTGTCGAAGACTCGCTTAGCCTTACACGCGTCACAGACTGGTACAACTCCCCTACTCCTAATAAAATCCCGTTGATGGCTATCACAGACCTCAGGCGGGAACCAGGAGCTATAGACTCTATAAAATTCTTCCTGAAGCTCCGGTCTGACGGCCTGTGCTAGGATCGGTTTGCTAAGAGCTAAATACAAGCTATCTGTGTCCATCTCACACAACTGAAAATCCTCCCTAGCTATAAACCTATCTAAAAAGTCATAATAAAATTCTAGCATGCGCAGCTTTGCGTACTGGTACACAAAGAAGCCTATTTGCTGGGGTAGATCCCATAAGGTGGTCTTTTTCAGAGACTCTACCTCAAACACATCATCTGACAACATGGTCATCTTCTTAAACAGAGGCTGATTCACCAACTTTGACGTGCCAGCCCCGCGACAATATGAAACATTGGTGTGCTTGGCCTTGTTGGTTAACGTTTTGCCATAGGCTGCGTTTCCCAATAGTTTCATTGTCTCGGCCTTAATGGTATAGGCCGGATCGAGGTCACCCTCACGTCTGGCATCAGACACCTCTTTACCAAACCTTTCAAAACACTTCTCAGGTTTGTACTCAATGATCTGGTATATTTTGGTGACCTCTAAACCATGTGTCAGATACCATTTTAACAATGGTGTAGGCCAATAGGATCTTTTCTCCCACATAGCTACCTATCAGAGTCTAACGTGAGCCATTCAACAGCTTATGGGTCTCGGCATACTTCTTCATGAGCTCACCAATGTCGGCTCTAGACACATCAATGTTTTTAAAGATGGGTGTCATCTCTGAAAATAGCTCTTTATACTAGTCTGGTACGTGGATGTCACAATCTATTAAACCAAACAAAGTCTCGTTTTTAACAGCCTTTATGAATCTTTTCTGGTCTATGGCCTCGTAACGATGCCAGGGTGCGACATATGGGAATGTGGTTTTTATGAAGCTCTTAATGGCGCTATTAGTCTTTTTGAGACTCTGCCACTCACACTCCCACATCTCCACGACCGTCACGTTAACCTCTTTTTTCAGGTACTTGCGAATCTCACGCGTGTTGGCATACAGTTCTGCCAAGGGTTTCTGGCTAACTGGGTTAACATCATGACCACGGGTCAGCACACAGTTTTCATGCCCGTGGAATAAGCACCCGTGAAACTGGTAGACGGTTCGATCCTTTTTATCCCATCCATCAACTCTGATGTGTCTTTCTCCTAGGGACATCTCCCGCCAATTAAACTGGAATTTCAGTTCTATACCTAGAGAATGTTCAACACAGGCCAACCACTCTCTGCACTGGACAATATAAACTCTGGTTTTATGGGGCTTGAACCATCTTCTGCATTTCGTATCACAGGAAAACCCGTGGGCATGTTCTGTGTCAAAGCCCACAGGTATAGAGCTTTAGCATCGTACCCTTTCACACTCTCAACTAGCTTACCCCCTCGAATCCTAGTCTTACCTACCTCATGATATCTATGATATATGACCGAGGGGCCCCCTACGACATTTTGTCTAATTTTGGTGTGCAGCTCACAATCCTTATTGGAGCACAGGGTAAAGTAGTTGTTCTTGGATTTGGTTTTAAACAAATACCTAAGAGTCACCCCAGGGACATAAATGGCATCCTTGAATATATCTACACCTAGCCCTATGTAAAATTTAACTTGTTTGTCTAATGGCCCAATAAAAGGTTTTACATCATTATTGTTGTACCAACGCAAAATGTCTGCCAGTGTCGACATATGGTTCTCGCTCCATACTCGTTGGCATTCTTTGTATTCGGCAACTGAAATATTGGCGTTTTTCAGCTACGAATGAAATGCCTCGTGTGGGGGAAAGCGAGTCTCCGCTAGTCTATCCAAGGATGTTATATACTCATAGAAAAAAAAACCCTTTGTCTCTTTGATGTCATAGGCCGCTAAATATTTGGAATAACTAAATCCCAGGGCTAGGTAGTTTTCAATATCTAGAAATCTAAGTTTTAGATGGATATGGTCATTAAATTATTATTCCTTTTCACTACATAGTTAAAAGGGTCATCAGTGGCAGAGATGAAGGACTCTATCAGATAAGGCTTCACTAAGTTAATGTCATAGCGCCCTGAGTTGAACCCCAGGACCGGCATCTCGCAAAGGTACTCGTCTAGCCTAGCCACTAGCTTGTGCTCGTTTATAGCCTCTAAGGCTGTATACACCCAATCATGCTCTTTCCGTAATTCGGCATACGCTGCATCAGCGATTTGAGTCAGATAGTCAACCATCTGCCTCACCAAGTCCTGAGGATCACCCGCTGTGATGTGGCAGACGGGGTCCTTGAAACCAGGGACATTAGAGGATATCGACCAACTAAGGGAGACATGCTTTCCTAAAAATTTGGTGGACTTGGTTTCCCCTGGTAAATTACTTTTCACAATGTACGCCTCATAATCATAGGCCGCTCTGTAGGGGTAGATGTAATCAGTTTTCATTGGCACACCCAATGAGCTGATGGCTTCCCACACATCGTCTCAGTCACGGAGTACACTCCGCCTTTATAACTGTTAACAGTTATCCCCCCATTACAGGTCTGGGTATGTC
This sequence comes from Cepaea nemoralis, assembly GCA_014155875.1. Taxonomy (NCBI): domain Eukaryota; kingdom Metazoa; phylum Mollusca; class Gastropoda; order Stylommatophora; family Helicidae; genus Cepaea; species Cepaea nemoralis. The sequence continues at coordinate 77,123 of JACEFZ010000083.1, read as the reverse complement.
TATCCATCTCCCAGAACACATTCCACAATTTCCCACACTCAGTACACCCAAAGGACTTGGCTACTCTATCAAGGTCATTGATATACATGAAATGATCCTTATACTGTAATACCCTCATAATCTTAGGATGTTTCCCACTACTACGAAGTTTGGGGACCAAGGCCTGGGTCTCATTGAACTCAAAAATATCTACATTTACATCAAAACAGTTTTCTATGGCCGGCATGTCAATAAGTCTAACCCCAGGGAAGTTGTCTAGCGACTCAAGCTTTTGATATTTCAGCCACTGGTTAGCTAAACGTTTTGTTGGTTTCCTAAGATCCGTCACGGGCTTTCCGTTGAATACCGCCAGACATCGAAAGAAGCATAACAGGTCGGTGTATGGCTTAAGGTTTGAGTCATGCTGTAAAATATTGATGCCGTAATTGTGTCTTATGTGGGCAGGTAAATCCTCTAAACAACAACCTATTGGGTGCTCATTTATGTGATATATATAAAAACTTGTCACTGGGATTGTCTCTACCATGTACTTAGTATCAGATCTGTTATGCAGGGCATAGTTAAACATGTCACTGTCCTGAACTATTTCTATAAAATCCTCAAAGTCTTTTTCGTGGTTAACTAGGTGGGGAATGTCGCGTTGGCATGCATTGTTAGATGATGAATGGTAAAACCTAAGTTCTCCTGTCTGCTTATGACGTTAGATCATGTGTTGAGAATAATTCACCTTAAACCGGCATGTCTGACTAGTAAACATTGGTCTTAAAGTCTCGGTCCAGTCAACTGGTTGTGGTGAGTCTGGTCGATGAAAAAAACATTGTAGGTCGACACATATTTGTGGATGTCCTGATGTGTCCTAAGATAGGGTCAGGCGACTCTATATTTCTGCTTGACGGTCTTTAGTTCCTCATATACTTCTTCATCTGGCTCTACGAAGGTTTCCTCTGCTTCCACTTTATCACGTTTCTGTTTTTTAGTTGATTGTGTGTCTACTGGTCCTTTTCTTTTACGCGATGTAGTGCCTGATGTTGATGGTGTAGTGGTTGATGGTGTAGGGGCTGAGTCTGTAGTGTCTGCTGTTGAGGGTGATGTCTGCTGATGTGTTTTCATGTGTCGTTGTAGTCCATCTTTCCTACTGTATAAGTTGCCACAGATGTGGCATGTGTGCATTGTTGTAGTGCGTACTGTCTTAATGTGGCGTGTAAGACTGTGTTTTTCAGTGAAGACCTCACCACAGGTAGGACAGAGAAAGACAGATTTCTGAATAGACGCCATAGTAGAGCAAAGAGTAGGTACTTGATGATAGTGATGAGACAATATCTCGATAAAATATATGGTGATGGCGTGCTTCCGATTGTTATCAGTCTTGTCTGGTTTCGGATAGCAGATTGAACAATAGTAGTATTTCCACCACTATTTCTCGCGTATTAAATGCCTTGTTGTGTGTGTGTAGCTCCAATGGCTATAGTGAGTAATATCTTTCAATCTTCTTTTACACGTATATGTGTGGGACGTCAAACAGCTGTGGAGAAATGATATTTAACAAACAGGTTACACCCATTATTTTGCTTATATGGTTATATAAAATTACTTCACTAAGATATACCAAAAAATTTGGAATGTCACATGACCTGTGGTACTTTTAAAGAATGGGTATTTCGTACTTTTGCTGCTAGAACATTTATATAATAACATATGACTTTAATGTAGTTGCTCCTGATTTCTAACTTAGTTAGGACATCGCATACTACTACACGGTCCATAAAGACTGGATTATATTATAGATCATTTTATATAGTAAAATACGACCTCACTGAAGCGGCACCAGATTTCTAACTTAGTTGGGGCTTGATATACTACTGCAGGCTCTGTAACACTATTTATATAATAGATCCTTTATGTAACAACCTACGACCTTTAGGGAGTGACCCATAATTAAACTTAGTTAGCGCTTGCTATACTACGTATGATCCATAACACAGAACAGTGATAAAACGACAGTATACACACCTCCTATGGTTGACTTTTCGTTGTAAGCAGTTCTCAATTGACCACTTGTTTTGTCTGTTGTAGACCGTGCGAATCTGCAGAAGGAATTATAGTAGTCATATAGCACCTGGATTTGTAAAATTACACAGAATATGACACAATTTAATGTCTGATATACACAAAGCATAGGAGGTGGGACACGTCAGAGGAGCTAGTCAGATAGCAAGATAGTAAGGGCGATAGATATCATATTGTAAGGGAGATACCACAGCCCAGGTTCTTCCTCTCTCTCTCGCTCGCTCTCTCTCGCTCTCGCTCTCTCTCTCTCTCTCGATCATTCTGTCTGTCTCTCTAGCCCGCTCTCTTCCTATATCGCTCCCTCTCTGTCTCTCTACTCCGCTCTCTTCCTCTGTCTGTCTTCCGCTCCCTCTCTCTCTCACACACACACACACACACCACTGCAAGAGAGGATGATGGTTTTCATGTCTCCGCTTTACACTAGTGGTAGACGCCAATATGATGCTGATGTTGAATGATGATGATGATACAGTGTTACATTTTTACCTTATGAGCAGTTCTTCCTTTTGTTTTTTCTGGTGTTGTCTTCGGCGCGATCGCTTTCACTTTCCCTCGGTTTTAGCAGTTTCAATCTGTAATAAAAGGTGAAAGAGACATGTGAGCTTGCAATGATGACCGCTTACATTACATCACTATATGTGACAGAGCTATTAGACACAAAACCATAAGGCACACAACAGCGATCGATTTGGCAGCAGGGCGCCTGACACTATTGCCAATCGTTCAGACAGCCCTGAACATTCTTACCATGCATTTACAAGCACAAAAAGAATGTTGGGGTTGCATGTGATGTCCTGTACGTGTATTGCCGCTTTACCGGTGGATAGACGAGCTATGAACGCCCACGCTAGTCGTCATGGCACATGATGATGATGAATGCCCAGTCATTCAGCTAGCTATGATTACTACCGTTTATGGCATAGACTGCATTACACTGCTATATTATAATGCTTTTCCGTTGCTACAGAAAGCCGTGGTCACGTACGTGCGCTAGTCGGCATGGCACATGATGATGATTAATGCCCAGGCATTAACCTAGCTTTGATTACTACCGGTATGGCATACACCACTTTCGTTCAGCCGAAATATACCGCTTTACACCGCTATATTATAAGGCGTCTCCACTGCTACAGAGAGACGTGGTTACCCGCGTGCGATAGTCGGCATGGCACAGAATAATGATAAATGGCCAGGCATTCAGCTATATATGATTACCACCGTTTAGGACATACACAGCAGCCGTTCAGATAAATTTATACCGCTTTACACCGCTATATTATAAGACGTTTCCGATGCTACAGAGAGCCGTGGTCGCTGCGTGCGCTAGTCGGCATGACACAGGATATTCAATAGACAGAAATGAGTTGGTCATACGTGTAAATAGTCTATGTGTGCGCCAGCACACAGTGGTTTTAGATTCATATTATTTACACCTCCATGTATCACACACAGTAAACAAACAAACAAACAAACAAACAACATTGTCAAAAGCATCCGTATTTTACTCTATTCTTTTTACATCTGTAACTACCCGTTGCAAACATTCCTCGTTTGACTACAGAGTTATAACAACGGCCCAGTGGAGATATCTTATTAGCGCAAAGTGGAGTGACCCCGGGCAGAGAAACGTAGATTTCTACCGGAGATTAATGACGACTGCGCGGAATACATTACCGGGGGAAACCCGACGGCCTGTGTGTGCTTATCAGTAATTAAGATCACGGTTGGTCGCGTTGTGTTCTAAAATTCAGAAAGACGTTTTATAATTTAGTTGGATTTACAAAATAAGAAAGCTTTATTTATGTTGAAGCATCGGGTGAGGCCTATATTCGTAGTTGGGTGGGTGACGTAGCCACGCGGGATATATGGTGCTCGAGCCGAATGGCATCATTGCGGATGGGACAAATTAATGATTATGATACTCACACTCTTCTAGCTCTCCGGCTGGGTGTGCGTTCTGCAGACTGATTATCTTCTCGCTCTCTCCGGCTGGGTGTGTGGGTTGTGCAGGTTGATTCTCTTCTGGTTCTTCGGCGGGCTGTAAACGTCTCGAGTTTGATTCTCTTCAGTGGTCAACAATAGAATGAGACATTAGCCATGGCGTATGGCTGTTTTATAGCACCAGGTCACGTGGTATGGCTATAGCCATAAACCAGTGTAAACCGGTTTATACATAGACAACTGCTGACATGGCAATTTTACTACGAAAACATGCTGTAGAATGCAGACATATCGTGTTCAGACATGTTTTCAGCACTGACTCATGGTTGACTGGTCACGAAAAGGGCAGCTAGCTAGGATGTCAAGGTCGGGCATAGCGGTTCTAAAGTTACTGAGAGGTGTGCGAAGTCCACCGACAGAGAGAGAGAGAGAGAGAGAGAGAGAGAGAGAGAGAGAGAGAGAGAGAGAGAGAGAGAGAGAGAGAATGAGCGAGAGAGAAGTAATGAAAGAAATAAGAAAATAATCATATAAAGAGAATGAAAGAAATAAAGAAAATAAAATGACATACATAGGACCGCTTGGTATATTTTAAGACTCCCAGCTAGAAACTAGACATTTCATCAATCGAATGTAATCACATTTTTGAACTTTGGGTGACCTTTCCTTGTTGTATTTGTCATGGTGCAATGAAGGGGAGACAATTCTGTTTGTTAGTGGAAGTTATTTGTGGGGTTTATATTACATATTTTTATGATTATCTTGGTACGTAATGGCTTAAATTAATCGAGAATCGTAGGTTTTTATTGCCATAACTATTCGCCGCTATACATACAAGAAATTTATCCGTTTAATTATGTTTTAGGGTTAATTTTTTAATAATAATGTATGTCCGGCTAGTATATTTTTAAACCAGATTTTCACCACGCGCTTAATGTTAATACATTGGTACTATGGAAACATGCCGAATTAACTATCATGGTGGAAAGTTTATTCATGCGGTCATTACTTGACCTACTCGAGGTAACTCGAGAGATGGAATTAATCAATTTTCTGTCATATTTGATTTCAATCTCTTCATCGAAGAGGTTCGATGATAGACGTCTGACAGGCGTGCGGGGAGGCACCAGGCGTATGGACTCCTGCGGGACATCCCCTGCCTCTTCCCTAGCAAGCAGGCAATGCTAGAGTGACCGTTTATTTCCTGCAATATCCAAACTTTGCCTATGGATTTATTTAAACATGGGAATCGTCGCCGGAGCTACGGAGCACGTGCTCTGCGCTTGACACATCCCTCAGAGGCTAGCGAAGAGAGAGTGAGGAGGAGAAGATGAGGAATTGGTGTGAGACGACGGCATAGAAATAGAAGGACGGGCGCCAGGAGAACAAGACGAAAAGTGGTGAGACTAGGTTTCAACTATGTAAGAGTGGGATACTGGAATTGTCGCAGTGCCAGACAGAGAGGTCCTGTATTGGAGAGGGTTATATATGATTTTGACGTCCTCATTCTCCAGGAGCTAAATACAGACAAATACCATTGCCCTGGGTACGCCAGTTATATAAACCCTACTGGGCAGAAGAGACATGGACAATGTCTGCTGGTGAAGGAAGGAGTGAAGCATGTGGTACTCGACTTGAGCCAGTGGAATCACAGTGCAAGAGAGGTCCAGGGTATACAAATGGAGATTGGTGGCTTACGTTGGAACATCATAAATGTATATGCCACAGTGGACTGTTTTGTCAGAAAACTATGACTAGCTTAAGGAACTGGAGGAATTACCAAGTGATAGGCTACTCATATGTGGCGACTTCAATGCAAGGAACAGAGATTGGGACAGTAGTGGAGAAAACCGACAGGGAATTGCCCTTGCAGATGCCACAGTGGACTCCGATGTGGTCTGCATAAATGACGGTAGGCCGACAAGAATGGCAATGAGGCCTGGTGATGCAGACACAGCTATTGACTTTGCACTTGTCTCCCAGTCATCAGTCCTTGATGTAAAGTGGAATGTTTTGAATGACCATTGGAGTGATCAAATGCCATGCTCAGTCCTGATCTCTAAACCCAGGAAAGTTAAAGCTGGGAGAGTGCGCAAGACCTTCCGGTATGAGTGGACCGATTGTCTTCTTGGACGCCTCAAACAAGGGGCATGCAACAGGACTGTTAAAACTCCCTTTTTGCAGCCCTCGTGGTGGACCCCAGAAGTAGAATATGCTTGGAAAGCAAAGAGAGCTGTAGTGAAGCAGCTAAAGAAAGTGCGACAGACACTTCGAAGCTCACGAGAGGAAGTGGACACAGCGTAAAATGTCAAGAAAGACAAGGTATAAGTTTTCAAGCGCTGTGCTGCAGAGGCCAAAAAGGCAAAATGGGAATGTTTCATGAAGGAGATCGGAGGTGATAAATTTTTTGTTGCGTATCCCTTACGGGACGTTGCAGTCAACACCAGCATTTTCAGCTGCTGTTGATGTACTAGGCAAGTATTACGTTCAGTAGTTTGCCATTGCTTTCTGAACGATGTAACTATATATATGAGGTGATAAAACACTGCAAAAATTCTGGAAACTTCACAGGTAAATGCAGAGAAAAGATCGGCCGATGACAGTCGGAACAATCTATAGAGATGATGGTGTGCGCGTGACAACAGACAAAGAGAAAGGGGAGGCGTTTCTCCAGAGATCTTTAGAGCAGACCAATCATAATGATGCGGACACCAGTGATGCAGTTAGAGAGGAGTTATCTGGCACCTCGAAGAATATGCAGTATGAAGACATCATACGGGTGGAAGATGTTAAACACATTTTGAAAAAGGCAAAAGACACGGCACCAGGGCCCGATGGGGTCAGGTATGGCCACATGAAGGGTTTGAGCGATGCAGACCTGGAGGAGATGACCGACTGCTTTAACCAGAGCATTAGGACAGCATCAGTACCGCAGGATTGGGTGCACAGCTATCTCATCCCTCTCCCAAAACCATTCAAGGATCTGTCAAAGCTTAGCGGCTTTAGAATCATCACCCTTCAAAATACATTTGGGAAGATTTTAGAGAAGATAGTCGCTGTTAAGCTGCAATAGTTTTTGGAAAGGGGGAAGCTGTTTCTAAGAGACCTGGGGAGCTACAGGACAGGAAAACATACCTGGTCAAATGCAGCCACTTTTGCCTTTGATGTTTATGAGGGGTTCCAGAGTAGACAGGAAACGATGACAGGAAACGGCATGGCACATATGGGGTCCGTAAGTCCGTCCTCGCTGTGCTCTGCCATGTGGATATGCTCGAACTTACGAAAGGAACTGGCTCATTAAAATGGCGAAACAATAACAGTCTATGAATTCACTGATGAACTTTGAAATAAGAAGTAAACATCGGTTCTCAGGTAATCTAACGCCGCTTTATTACGGAGTTGACAGAGTCATGTCACATTTTGTGGTGTACAATTAGAGTTCCCGTTGTTGCCGGGATGGCATCTAATTCAAGCGTGCACTAACATTAGTAATCAAACAAACCTGTCTTACGATCGCCTTGTTGTCACTCAGTAATACGTTTCTTTCTTCCGTTCATTCAGGTCGTCCTTGCTGTTATGTTAATCCGATTTCGTCTAGCTTCTGCCTGTCGTTCTCGGATCCATGGCATTTCCAATCTGTGCTTCTAGCTGTTAATCACACCAAGTTGTTCCCAAATTCCAATAACGACCGTTCACCTTGATCGCCGCACAACGTATCTTTTTGTTGTCACGCTAGCGTTGGTGTGATGTATATTCGTATCCCTTAGTTTTCGTGTAGTGTTTCCTTTGAGAATTCTTTACCTCCTTTCCATGGCGAAATCTAGCACCTGCTCTGTGGCACATATGATGATACATTTTCTATAGTCAGCCTGAACTGAAAGCTGGACTGGTTGCCTGCGGCTTATATGTACCTATTCCTGTTTTCTTCTGTAGGCGTCCTCGTCTTGTAACTGTCACCTGAGATATTATATCTATGGAATTAGTAGTAGTATATAATGTTGTAACTAATTAGTATTTGGGGTTTCACACCCCCGATAAATCCTTCTATACGGGGTTATCCGGCCATCTTGTTTCATCATATTTTACGACAATTTCAAAAAAATGGAGGGTATTTTCTTGGGTCTGGTTGTCGTGATGACTACTTCCTGTTGTCACTTCCGGTCCCCGGGCGGGCGGCGGCGGCGGAGTGGCGGCGGCGAGACAAGCCCCGGGCATGTGGAATACTTATAAAGATAAGTAGACCAAATAGTTGCCTGGCACCTGGGATCGAGTCCCAGTGTGTGTGTGTGTGTGTGTGTGTGTGTGTGTGTGTGTGTGTGTGTGTGTGTGTGTGTGGTGCGGTGCGCTCGAGCCCCAGTCATGTATATATCGAACCCCTTCGATTGATTAATTGATTGATTTAGAAATCGACATCACAGCATTCGGGGCATTCCCGTAAGTGCTTCGTCCCCATCCTCAGCAGCCAGCGAAGAGTTCCAACACTAATAGTACCAGTAGCAATCTGATTAGAAGTCCGTCATGCCTTTCCTCTGAGAGATGAGCGTCGGCCAGATCCCTTCATCACTCCTCGTTGTCTCATTCTTGCAAGACCATGGTAATCCATTTGTTCCTCCGAGGTGTGCACGTGCTCCCACAAGGCCGCAACCACGTCTGTCTTATCATGCATCAATACTCCACCAAGTTTTGCAGAGCCAGCCAATCTGTCTGCCTGTTCATTCCCCATCACACCAGCATGCCCCAGAAAAAATATCAAGACGATGCTTGCCACCCGTGACTTCCAAAGCGAAGCAAGCAACTCTTCACGAAGCTTGTCTGACCTCACCCTACTCAGCATGCTTTCTGAGTCAGTTACAATCACGATGTGTGTGTGTGTGTGTGTGTGTGTGTGTGTGTGTGTGTGTGTGTGTGTGTGTGTGTGTGTGTGTGTGTGTGTCGTATTCTCCATCCAGCGGAAAGCTGCACTGACTGCGTCCACCCCCATTCTTAAGCTAGATGTTGTGGTATCATATGCCAGGCTCTCCTGCACAAAACGTCGAACATTAGCCTTTGCCAAGAACCCCCAGGCACTTCCACTGCCTCTCAACATCGAACCATCTGTGTAGATTAGGGGTGGCCAACCTTTTCAGCAGGCGGGCCAAATTTCATAAATAATATATCCTGCCGGGCCACGCATCTCATTTTGTTTCTTTTTTGTTAATTAAAGTAAGCAAGCAAGCGTGCTACAGTTTCGACCACTTCGTCGCTTCCCAGTAGGGGAGATCGTTGCCAAACGCTTGCCTGGATTATTGTAAAAAAACAAAAACAAGAAACACGTATATATATATATATATATATATATATATATATATATATATATATATATATATATATATATATATATATATATATATATATATATATATATATATATATATATATATATATATGAAGAAAATCGAACATAACTGAGAATCAAACATATTTATTAGACAATTTTAAAATATTTAAAAGTGAGACGAGACATCTGACTTTGTTTTGCAGAACTAAGTGCATCAAAGTTGATCTCGACTGATGTCGCTACACGCAAACAGTTTTCCAAATGAACATCTGTGTTCTCTCTTGTGATTTGATATGCTTCATGCGACTAAAAAGCTGTTCACACGCATAAGTGTTTCCGAATAGCGAAACCATCGACAGACCACGTTTGTAAAATGCAGGATATTTGTCCTTGACCAAATATGGTTTATAGAACTTTTCTAACCAAACTTGATAGAATTTCTCCTTTAACTGTGTATCACAATACATTTCACAATGATCCATTTGAAATCTTCCTGGTAATAAATTCACGTCTACCGCAAATGGCGTTGCAAATGCACAAATAAGCACATGTTTTTTTAAAATATTTAAATCCTGAAAGTTTTCAAATTCGAAGTTTAAGTCAGATATCAAAGATATCTGCCGCCTCCTGTGTGACGTCTGGTTGCAATGACAATGCAGGAAAGTGAGTAAAGATTTTTGTCCTCAAATGTTGTTCCCAAAGACCAAGTTTCATTTGAAATGCAGAAATATGATCATATATCTTATTAATTAATTAATTGATCTTTCTCTTGTAGACGAGTATTAACGAAATTTAGGTGGCTAGTTATATCGACGAGATATGCTGAAATCCATGAATTGTCCGAAAATGCGAGATATTTCAAATTTTTCTTAGCTATAATTTAAAAATATATGATATGTTGTTTTGGTGACATGTAAAATAAATTCAGTCTAAACACCAATAATCCAGACATAAGACAACGGATACTCACGCAAACCTCAGTTCAGTATGACATCACACTGATGTTGGACAACAGGATGTCACCATCTGGCATACAGGATTTCACGCTTGAGTTCACAGCCAGCGAACGTAAGCAAGCAAGCAACATGTATGTTCATTTGACCTAGCTCCGCGGGCCACGTGTTGGCCACCCCTGGTGTAGATAATTACATCACCTGGGCGAGCATTATCCTGAATTAGCTGCTGGATTTCCACTTCCGTGGCCCCTGCTGGCCACTCCCTACACTCCCGGCTCAGGGCACAAGTCTAACTGCTCCGCTGGCGCTCTGACCCACTCCTCTCCTCGCCTAATGTTCTCCAAGATGCACACCTGTCTGATCGTATCCTTCGCCTGAGCCATCCATGATTTCCCTCTTATCTGTCGCTGACCCTTAACTGCGTCCAGCGCCTCGTGCAAAGGGTGATCTGTGTCTGCAGCTACTCTGAGGTATGCCTTCGCCTGCATCACCTTGAGCCTACCTACAACAGTCGGCAAACCAAGGATGTAACGCATACACACAACTGGGGTGTCTGGTGCATCCCAGAATGACCCGCATAGCTTCGTTCTGTATGCGCTCTAACTTCACCAGCTGACTCTTTGAGACTGACTCTCTTTTTCCTAGTCCATAATCAATCACTGAGAGGATCAAGTTCTGGTATATTCTGAAAAGCATTCTCTGCTCTATGTCCATTGCAGCCATAGTTTTAAGTGCGTTGAGTCACTTTTGAGATCTTGTCACAACCGTCTCCAGATGATCCTTGAAGGAAGACTCCTGTCAAATGTGATTCCCAGATACTTCATTTTGTTCTCTCTGTTGACGCTTCCACCATCTATAGTGAGGCCTGCAATATCAGCTCTCACAATCCTGTTGTCCAGAGAGCACCACAAAACAGTTGCCTTTTACGGGTGGATGACAGCACCCATTTCAGTGCACCAGTCAATCACTTTGTCTACTGTCACCTGTAGCTCCTGGGCTGTTTGCTCTCTATCTCTCCCCTGCCTATATGCAAGAAAATCATCTGCAAATGTTAGTATCCTTCCAACCCCTGGTGCTTCTAGGTTTGCAATTTTGCTCGTATACACATAAAAGAGCGCCAGTGAGATTGCGGATCCCTGTGGCAGTCCCGGGGTTAGAATATGTGGCTCTGAGGCCCATGCACCCAGACGGAGAGCAATCCGACGAGAAAGCAGGACGGCCGCTATCCAGATCACCAACAGGGATTGACCCCCTTCTCCATCAGTGCGGTCATCAAAATATCATATTGAACTCTATTGTACGCATCCTTGAGATCAAGCGCTGCCGCCATCGTTTCCTGTTTACTCTGGAACCCATAATAAACGTCAAAGGCAGAAGTGGCTGCAATTAACCAGGTATCTTTTCCTGGCCTGTAGATCCCCAGGCCTCTTGGAAGAAGCTTCCCCCCTTTCCAAAAACTCTTGCAGCTTGACAGCGACTATCTTCTCTAAAACCTTCCCAAATGTATTGTGAAGGGTGATGATCCTAAAACCGCTAAGCTTTGAATGATCCTTGAATGGTTTTGGGAGAGGGATGAGATAACTGTGTACCAATCCTGCGGTTCTAATGCTGTCCTAATAATCAGGTTAAAGCAGTCAGTCATCTCCTTCAGGTCTACATCGCTCAAAGCCTTAATGTGGCCATACCTAACACCATCAGGCCCTGGTGCCGTATCTTTTGCCTTTTTCAAAATATGTTTAACATCTTCAACCCGTATGATGTCTTCGTAAGGCATATTCTTTATGGTGCCATATAACTCCTCTCTAACTGCATCCCTGGTGTCCACATCCTCATGATTAGTCTGCTCTAAAAATCTCTGGAGAAACGCCTAATCTTTCTCTTTGTCTGTTGTCACGCGCACACCATCATCTCTATAAATTGTTCCCACTGTCATCTTTTCTTTGTATTTGTCTGGGCAGTTTCCAGAATTTTCGCAGTGATTTATCACCTCCAATCTCATTCATAAAACATTCCTATTTTGCCTTTTTGGCTTCTGCAGCACAGCGCTTGAAAACCTCCACCTTGTCTTTCTTGACATTTTCCGCTGTGTCCACTTCCTCTCGTGAGCTTCTGGGTGTCTGTCGCACTTTCCTTAGCAGCTTCACTGCAGCTCTCTTTGCTTTCCAAGCCTAATGTACTTCTGGAATCCACCATGGGGGCTGCAAAAAGGACTTTTAACAGCCCTGTTGCATGCCCCCTTCTGAGGCGTCCAAGTAGGCTGTCGGTCCACACATACCGGAAGGCCTTGCGCGCTCTCCCAGCCTTAACTTTCCTGGATTTAGAGATCAGGACTGAGTATGGCATGCGATCACTCCCATGGTCATTCAAAACAGCCCACTTTACATCAAGGACTGATGACTGGGAGACAAGTGCCAAGTCAATAGCTGTGTCTGCATCGCCAGGCCTCATTGCCATTCTAGTCAGCCTCCCATCATTTATGCAGACCACATCGGAGTCCACCATGGCATCCGCAAGCGCAAGTCCCTGTCGTATTTCTCCACTGCGGTCACAGTCTCTGTTCTTCGCATTGAAGTCTCCACATATGAGTAGCCTATCACCTGGTAATTCTTCCAATTCCTTAAGCCACTCCCAGTGTTCCTTTCTGACAAAACAGTCCACTGTGGCATATACATTTATGATGTTCCAACGCCCCCAAACTCCATTTTTATACTCTGGACCTCTCTTGCACTGTAATTCCACTGGTTCAAGACAAGTACCACATGCTTCACTCCTTCCAACACCAGCAGACCTTGCCCATGTCTCATATGCCCAGTAGGGTTTATATAACTGGCGTACCCAGGGCAATGGTATTTGTCTTTATTTAGCTCCTGGAGCATGAGGACATCAAAATCATATATAAGCCTCTCCAATACAGGATCTCTCTGCCTGGCACTACGACAGTTCCAATATCCCACTCTTACATGGTTGAGACCTAGTCTCTTCACTTTTCGTCTTGTTCTCATGGCACCTGCCCTCCTATTTCTATGCCTTCTTCTCACACCATTTCCTCGTCTTCTCCTCCTCTCTCTCTCTCTCTCTCTCTCTCTCTCTCTCTCTCTCTCTCTCTCTCTCTCTCTCTCTCTTCGCTAGCCCCTGAAGGATGTGTCAAGCGCAGAGCACGTGCTCCGTAGCTCCGGCAACGATTTCCTTGTTTAAATAATACCATATAGACAAAGTTTGGATATTGCAGGAAATTAGCGGTCACCTTAGTAGAGCCTGACTGCTAGGGAAGGAGCAGGGGATGCCCCCCAGGAGTCCATACGCCTAGCGCCGCCCCGCCCGCATACCAGACGTTCCACGTTCACGACCAGCTCACCTTTGGCCATTCTGTCCTCGGCACGTCGGTCCAGCTTACACTTGGGGGTTTATAATCGGAGTTTAATCCGACTACAAGAGGCACAGAAGCTTGTTGGTCATTGTCCATATGGTCCAGCAAGAGTGACAGTGTGCACACCAGCCCGCTCCACTCAGCGCCGTTTCTGCATGTAAACAACGTTCTTTCTTCCCCAGCTGGTTTCAATTCCCGAATTTTTCCAACAAGGTCAGCAGAGTTTCAGGGCCAAGGTCTTTGCTTTTCCATGACAGGTGTGAAAGACTGTATTCACCTTTGAACGAAACGTTCATCGACTTCGGCATGTTTTCTTCATTGACGATGATTATAACTATCTGAACCTCCTAGGCACCACACGAATCTAGCAATGAAGTCTTTATGTTGAACAATGAGAATCTTTTTTGTATCCTTCCTCCCCTTCAGGTAAATGGAGACCAATTGTCACGTCTTTAGTACTCAAATCCCGCTCGAATGCCACCAACAAAGACACCATGTACTGGGTCACAAGCCTCCAGAAATCAATTTCTGTTGTCGGTAAAGGCGACTGGGTTAGAATTTGGTGGTCATGTTTCTTACAGCTCGGAATTAGTACTGCATTGATATACGAGTTCTCAACATCTCAAGTTTTAAACGACAAAACAGGTCGGTAGTGTTTCTTTGGTAGGACATTATGCAGTCAGTTAGACAGCATTAGACTGTTACAGTATGTGTAGTTTTTTTGAACTTTTCCTTCCACTTCTTCGTTACATTCATCACCAGCGCATACCAGACATGCAGACTTGAATTCCTTTTCCCACGCAGGATGGCAAACGTCTGGCCATAACTGATTGACCAAAGGAGTAGGAGGTGGTCGTTCTGTTAAAACTCGGGAAGATTTGTGACGACTCTAAAGTCCCCTTGGAATGAATCACATCTTCTTGGTCTACAAATCTTCTAGCAATTCGTAAGGATTTGCTGGTGAGACTTGTGCAGCACTGTAAGCTTCGGTCCCCATGTATAATTAATCTACAGACGTCACGCTTTGTGAATCAGTAAACTACTGGTGTGTAGCTGATCTTTGTCTGTGCGAAACAGCTGCCGATAGCGACTGATCACTGAAACTGATATGCTATTGTGACCATGGAAATGCTTCACTTGAGAACTGTAGCTCGAGATAACTGGCTGGAAATCTCAGTTTTAAATACTACGCAACATTACCTTTTGGACTGAGCTCTGATACAGCACTCTGGTAGGAGCACCCCGCGAAAGAACTGGCACCACAACTTTGCCATGTCGATGAGGGCTGTCAAGCGACTGTACTGCGACAGATGAAACCGCTGTTCGGCCTGGAGGCACGTCCAAGATCGATTTTGTTGTTATCAGTTCTATCAACAACCGTATGAGCTCTTCCATGGCCGGAAGCTTTCACCTCACAGAAGAGGGGCATGCAATCATACCACTCATGAGCTGACAGCTGCATGCCAGACTAGCAGACCTGTCACAGAATCGGGGGGAATATAACAGACAACCGAGCGTGTCTTTTGGGCTGTGTACGTATCCCGAATTATTTCAACACTAGTGAAGGTAGCTTTCCTCTCTCCTGGAGTCACCACCCACATCCATTGCGGCACGACAACTCGTTGAGCTGTAATCCGATATCTGTGCTATACACTGCTGTAATGCTACATATCTATCTCCAACGACATGCATGGCACACACTCCAGCTGCCAGAGCTCATTCTCGGTGAAATTGTTTATCTATGATGCCACTGTGTTCGCATCCATAAGGAATTCAGACGTGTTACAAACAGATGTTTCATGCGTTATTCCGTGCCACTGAGAAGAAAACACAAGTAAACAGCAGACCCTGCTGTAGAGTTGTGGCAGACACAAAGTATAGGTGAACAGTGATGTTATGTCCATCTATGCTAGATGCTTCTGTTTAATGCAATGGCATCCAATAGATTTACTAGTTCAAATGCGTCTTTAGTTATTTTAGGTAAGATTGTAGTACTGGTTTGAACATTTCCACTAGCCATTTCGCCATTCGTTGTTGGGCTGAGTTAACCGTGAATATAATAGTTAAGTTAGTTGCATATCCTTTACAGGAAATAGCAGTCAACCCCAACATATTTTTGCTGCTCGTGATTGCTGGGCAAGTTTACGTTCACTAGTTTGTCATTGCTTTCAGATGGCCGGCACCATACAATTTCATTTTTAAAAAAAAACAACAACAACGTACGGCCGTCTACGAATATAATAGGTCTAAGTGAAATACCGTATGTATATAATTTGTGGAGATAATATAGTTCAGGAGTTTGGGAGACACGCAGAGTGAGACTCACTGATGGGTTTATCCTTAAAAAGTATATACATTTCTTTCCTCATTTTGGCATCTTTAGAATTGTTTTTCTTTAGGCTCTGTGTGGAATTTGGATATATGCGATAATATGACTTCCATTTTTACCTGGTTTAAGTAACATCAGTTGTGCGTTGGTCTTTAGCGCTACAAATCAGAAATATGTGTGTCGGTTGAGGGACATTGCTGTTTTCACGGTGTTGTACGGTACTAGTATTTTAGATTCACCATCCAACATAATCAGCAGACATCTGATCAAAGTATTATATTATCATCGTCGCTGCCACTAGACCACCCTTATGAACTGTCACGTCTCGTTTCTTGTATCCGGAGAGTGAAGACGTGTTTTCGTATCTCTTACTTTTCGTATTATTATTACTGCAAGCTGAATTCACCTATCATGGATTTTTATATCATGTGCTCATTGTGATTATGTGGATGTGGTTAAATAGATTTTAGATTAATACAAGTGTTGATTATCGCAAAAATGCGTGTTATATATAATATTCATTTCGATTGATAGTTGAACACTATTACATTTTAACCAATAAAGTGCACTAGGCGTGTCAGAAACAACCAACCACAACAGCGGGACCTCAAATTTCCCGCGGCGTGGCTAGATAACAATGCGATTGCTGCATTCTTCAAGTTTAGTTATTCGTAATATTATGCAATAATGTCAAGGGAAGGGGAGTGCTCCGTATTGGAAGTGAATGGTGAAAGGACTCGCTCACGTTTACGATCGATCGGCTGTATATAAAACTTACACACTAAACAAAAAGAGGGCCGTTAAGAACAAGCTATCCAAGTGCATGAATCCCACCGGCCTAGTCGTCAAACACACCAACTCAGGACAGTGTGTTACTGTTTCCTTCAACAATACTCTCCATTATGAGGCATTCCGAACTTGTCTACTCAATTACTACAAGCTTGAACAAATTGAACCCAGACAAGATAAGAGCGGGGCCCACGTTGAAGACCTGATTACGACACCAGTGATTACAATACACATATACCACACGAAAAATAAATTAATGACACAAGGAAATATTGAAAACATTAAATCTTGGCTAAAAGTAGATTTTGTCGAGCTTGAAAACTCGATAAAGACATTCCCCGAATATACACAGCCCACAACTACAGCTGTCGACAGCACACCAGCTAACAATGTTCGTCAATTAAGTCATACGACGAGTGTACATGACAACATCAACACGAGGCCTGCCAACCCACCAGTGCTCTTGGCCATTGAATACCCAATGGAGCGAATCCAAAACAACATAGAACCCAACTTTGACATTGCTGAAGAAGTACCTGCCTCAGATAACAATAGCATCTTAACTATCAATGGACATTCGTGCGACTGTAAACAGCGCATTGAGGCACTAGAACAGTCACTAAAGGCTCTCATTGTCACTGTTTCAACTAACATCGAAACAAACAGCAAGATAAGCAGTAATTACAATGCTCTCAAGACAGAAGTCGCACTCCTGCGAGATGAAAATTTGCTGCTAAGAAAAACAGTTCAAACCTTACAGAATGTGTCATCTACCGACCAAACCGAAGAAGCATGTAATTCCCAAGCAACCGCTTCATCCTTGGGAATCTTGGGGAAGCTCAATCCCATCCAGAACAGATAACCACTATGAAAACACCTCAACGCGCAGAGGAAGATAAACACCAACAAACACCTCAATGCGCAGAGGAAGATAAACAGAAAGCAGTCTACTCCACTGACGACATAAATAAGCAATATGTTCGAAGTGCTTCAAGAACAGTCACCAGCTTTAACATGCTGCCAACGGGCAAGACATGCCTACAAGATACATCGGCAGAACCACATAGAGACATAAAGACTGCTGATAATCGGGAATGTTTGAAATAACGGGCGAGACGTGCGGTCAACCAACATCTACAGACAGCACGGCCTGACTGTACACACATTATACAAGGCGATTCTTCAATGAAAGGTTTATACAGCGACGGGATGGCCACTTCAGACAAAGACATTGTTTCCATAATCCCACTGCCTGGGGCTGGTGTTGATCGGCTAACAGACAAGATTAGCAGGTTGGCTGTAAATCACAGCGTTAGAAGGGCAAGCGTACATATTGGTGTCACCGACACCATGATCAACCAACAAATCACAGGGTCTCAACTGCTGGCAATCTTGAACGGATTACGTCACACTTTTCCTAACACATCCATTTTCTTCTCCTCCATCATATCACCGAGTTATGGACTCCAGCGCCGTCTAGCTGACATAAATAACAACATTTTGCAGAAGTTCTCTTCTCAAAACAAGATACAGTTCATCAACAACACAGCATCATTCACTTCACAGGCTGGTGCACCCAAAAAAAAAAGAGTCTTTATAAGGATCAAATACATTTGTCTACATTGGGCACCAGTTTGCTTGCCCAAAATATCAAATATCCAGAACGGACACACCATACATCCAATACAGGATCGTGCCGGACACTTTTAGCTACTCCTGAAACTCAAGCCAGACGACATACTCCAGTCACATCAAGTACCAATAGGCCAGAAGTGTGCAGACCACTCATAACCCTGCACCTGAAATCCAAACCAGACGGGACACTTCCACCACACCAAGACCGTACAATACGTCGTCTTTCACACAGGAGGGTAATAATTACGAAGATATTTTTCCTATTCTCCCCAGAAAGAAACCAACTCTCAGCAACAACGACGTGCCACCACAACCTCCTGTTAGCCACCAACCGGACGCTGTAGTTGGTAGTCATTACATACCCATGAGACAATATCAGTACCCATTTCATTGTAACCCAGAATGGTTGCACCTCACACGTTATAGCCTAGCTACACTTCGTCAAGCACTTATAATGTCCCTGTACCAACAACCAACACAACCTGGTATTTACTAGCAACTTAGCCTAAAGCTACATCGGATCTCGATACAATAAAGAGCCTATCCTAGAATGTTTATCTGCATATTTGATTATTACTTGATCTAGTAACGTATTAGGTTGTATGCAACTACAGGCATTGAATTGTTTTGACTTTATATAGTACTTAGCTGTATAGTTTTTATAATACTTTTAATTGTCTTTTACTGTGAGTGATGGGGTCTTCACTGCTCTTCCTTACGGATCTGTGTACGTATTTCTATGTATTGACAGAGATATTACTGTTGCTCTGTACTTCAGAGTGTGTATTGTAATAAGAGACGTAAGTTGTATTCACTTTGTGTATGTGTGTGTGTGTGTGTGTGTTTTTTTTTTTTTTTGCTTTTACACTTGTGATTGCGCATTGTTGAAATGTCTAATAAGTACGAACACTGGCTAAGGAATAATGGGCTCAGAATCGGGCATGTAAACATCTGCCATCTATTAGGGAAGCTGCCCGAACTATCACTTATACTTAATCAAAATTTTTAAATGTTCGGCATTAACATCTCAGATGATGACATCGCTATCAGAGGTTTTAAAACCATTACAAGAGATCCCTATCAGAAACAAGAGACGTGTATTGCAGTTTATATTTCCAACTCGCTTAACGTCCACCGCAGGCTAGATTTTGAAACCTGTGAGACTGAGTGTGTGTGGCTTGAGGTTAAACTTCAAAATCGCATACCGCTAGTAGTTGGCTGTTATCAGTTCAGTTATCAGTTATCAGTTATCAGTTATCAGTTGGGGTATCTTCGTTGCACTCCGGACATGTCCATAGGTGCTCAGATCCTCCCCCCAGCATATGCATCAGCGTCCGGTGGCTAATAGTGCCAGTTCTGTGTTGGTTGACGAGGCGCTTTGTTTTCCCGATGTACTTCTCGCGTCTGGCTGTGCCGATTCTTACTCCCAGGTCTTTCATCCTGGAAAGCGATGTGGAATCACTGGCGTCAAAATCCTCTGTTCTCGCCATATCTTTAAGGGCGTTAATGACATCGGCACGATCCATGGGCTGGCCATCTACAGGGGGTGCAGAGCCAGCCAATTTATCAGCTCGTTCATTTCCCTCGACTCCCGCATGTCCCGGGACGAAGATGAAGGTGACTTTGCGGACAACAGACTTCCGCAGCGACTCAGTCCACTGTCTACGTACAGATCCAGCTTCGACCTTCTGAATCATGCTCATTGAATCACTTAGTACACACACGTTGGTATAATGCTGTGATTCCAGCCATATGAAAGCCTGTGTAACTGCCATCACCTCCATCGTCATGCTGCTCGTGGTCATAGAGTGGGCACCACTGGATTCTTGAACGGTTCGGCCCGCTGAACGGGCTGTAAATGCCCACGCACTTCTCTGCTGCTTTACAACAGATCCATCTGTATAGATGAGCACTTCGGGGCTATCTGAGTGATCATAGATGAGCGCGTTAACCCTCTGCATTGACAGCGGCAGGGTTCTGCTCTCTGCACCGTCTGTCGAGTGTGATAATGCAGGAGAAGGTACACTTAAAAGCTGGAGGCACCGGCACCCATTCCTTGCCGGGGTTGATACTGGTAAGACTGCAGACCTGTCCGACGACATCTTCCGCCCGACCCATCCATGATTTGCCCCAATTTGTTTTTTTAAAAAAAGAAAAGGGCCCCAATTTTAAATTTTTTTAAATGGGGGTTTTTTTTAAAAAATTCCCCCAAAAACCAAAAAAAAAAAAATTTAAAAAAATTTTTGGGAAAAAACCCCCCGGAAAAAAATTTAAAAATTTTTAAAAAATTTTTTTTTAAAAAACCCTTTTTGGGGGGGGGCCCCCCCCCCCCCTTTTTTTTAAAACCCCCGGAAAACCAAAAAAAAAAGGGGGAAAAAAATTTTTTTTTTAAAAATTTTTTAAAAAACCCTTAATTTTTTCCCTTGGGGGAAAAACCCCCAAAACCCCCAAACCCCCCCTTTTTGGGGGGGAAAAAAGGGGTTTCCAAAACCCCCGGGCCCAAAAATTTTTTTTTTTAAAAAGGGGCCCAAAAAAAAGGAAAAAAACCCCTTTTTTAAAAAAAAATTTTAAAAAAAAAAATTTTTTTAAAAAAAAAAAATTTTTTTTTAAAATTTGGTTTTAAACCCCCCAAAAAATTAAATTTTAACCCCTTTCGGTTTTAAAAAACCCTTTTTTTCCCCCAACGGGGGGGAAAAAGGGGGTTTTTTTTTTTTTTTTTTGGGGGGCCCCCAAAAGGAAAAAAAAAAACCCCCCCCAAAAAAACAAAAAAAATTTTGGGTTTTTTCCCCCCCCCATTTTTCCCCCTTTCCCCCCCTTTTTTAAAAAAATTTAAAAGGGGTTTTCCCCCTTTTTTAAAAAATCCCAAATTTTCCCTTTTTGGCCCCAAGGGGGTTTAAAAAGGGGGTTTTCCCTTTTCCCCAAAATTTGGGGTTTCCCCCCTTTTTTTTTAAAAAAAAAAAGGGGGGGGGAAACCCCGGGGGAAAAAATTTTTTTTTTAAAAGGGAATAAAAAATTTTTTTAAAAATTGGAAAAAAACCCCCCTTTTTTTTTTTTTTAAAAACCCTTTTTTAAAAATTTCAAAAAAAAAAAAAAAAAAAAAAATTTTTTTTTTTAAAACCTTTTTTAATTAAAACTTTTAAAAATTTTTTTTTCCCCCCTTTTTTGGGAGGGGGGCCCCCCCGGGTTTTTTAAAATTCCCCCTTAAAGGGGCCCCCGGGGCCCCCTTTCACCCCAAAAATTGTGGCCCCCCCCAAACCCCCCCCTTTTTTTTCCCCCAAAAAGGGGGGGGTTTAAAAAAAAAAAGGTTTTTTTAAAAAACCCAAAAAAACCCCCCCCCCCAAAATTAAAAAAAATTTTAAGGAATTTTGGGCCCCAAAAAAGGGGTTTTTTAAAAAAAGGGGGTTTTCATAAAAAAAATTTTTTTTCTTCCTCTTTAAAAAAAAAAAACCCCCCGGGAAATTTTTTTTTAAAAAACCCCAAAAATTTTCAACTTCCCCCCCAAAATTTTTTTTGGGCGATCTGCGAGTCACTAACTTTTATATATAATCAATGTCTCACCAAAAGTGAGTATCAACAGCCCATCCCATCAGCCTTGAAAATCGCTAAAGTGTATCCTCATTTAAAAGCTGGTCCTCTAGACGATCGTCTCATGAGTAATTATAGGCCAATTTCCATATTATCCGTATTATCCAAGCCGCTAGAAAAGCACATCCACAAAACAACACTAGAGCACTTAGAAAGCAACAAACTAATAGTTGTCAGTCAGTCAGGATTTCGGGCAAAATATTCTTGTCATACGGCACTAACAAACATGATAGAAAACTGGCATCAAAATATTAACAACAATACTCTATGTGGAGCGGTGTTTATAGACTTTAGAAAAGCATTCGATATGATAGATCATACTATTCTAATTAAAAAAATTATAAACAAATAAAGTAAGCTTTAATATAGTGATATTAATAAAATCATTTTTATTAGACAGAAAGCAAGTAGTATCACACAATAAAGCTTTATCTCAAGCCATTACCATTAATATTGGAGTACCTCAGGAGACTATTCTTGGCCCTTTGTTATTAGCCATTTATATAAATGATCTTCCCTTAAATCTGTCGTCGTCCTGCGATCTATTTGCTGATGACTGCACAGTATATACAAACGATATTGATCGTAAAGTGCTAGAATTATCCTTGCAACAGGAAATAAATAGTGTAGTTAACTGGAGTCATGCAAACCGCATGCAAATTAACATTTCTAAAACAAAGTCTATGTTAATAGGAACCAGGAAAAGACTTTACACACTAAACTCGCAGAGAAATCTACAGCTGCACTTTGGTAGCATGCCTATAGAAAGTGTAACAGAGCACAAGGCATTGGGTCTTATCATAAATCAAAAGCTAACCTTTAACTCAGATGTTCATTCTCTCGTTAAACAAATAGCCAAAAAAGTACACCGACTTGCGAAAATTAAAAATTTCCTTGACGAAAACACAAGAAAGATATTCTATACTTCCCATATACAAACACATATTGATTACTGCTCCACAGTCTGGGATGGATTTTCCAAATCAATAACAAAACGCCTATATTCACTCCAGAAAAGGGCAGTGCGCTTAATTAATGGTGAAAAGCTTACCGACAATTCTAACCTACATAAACGTCTTCGGTTACTGCCACTCCACAAACGCTTACATTTTAATAAGGCCAAACCAATTCACAAAATCCTATTTCAAAATGCTCCAAGCTGCCTTTGGCCATTGTTTAAATATAACGCAAGACGTAGTGAACGACCAAATATACTTCATGTCCCTAAAACTAGGATATACTTATATAAAACAAGCTTAGCATACTCTGCCGCTCAGTTGTGGAACAATCTTCCACAAGAAATCAAAGACACCACCAATCATTATACATACATTCGCAACCTCAGTACAGACTACATTCCCCCATAAACAAAAACACAAAAAGACAATAATAATGGTAACTTATCTCAAACGACAACTAGCCAAAAAACATCCCCTTATGTATAGCACGTTACACCGCCCTTAGGTATTTATAATGCCCATGTTAAACACTGCCTCAGTGAGTCATTTGTTATTGATTATTTTTCAAGCGTTTTAATGCTATTGTTCTTTTGTTGTCAAAATTTTCTTCATAAGTAATGTTGAATGAAAGAATGTATGGGAGGAAATAGAGAAGAATGGCAGAATGTCAGACGGGCCTGCGTGCCCAATTCTTAACCCTTTAAAAATAAAGACTTTCGTTCGTTCGTTCGTTCGTTCGTTCTTCTTGAGTTCTACATATTGGCTTGCACCGACTGCACCGACTCCTGGAGTTATCGACACCCCAGAGCATCGTATGGCCAGGTTTCTAATACTGAGATGTGTCACTGAAGGATCTTACAAGATCCTCTCCTCTGCCATTCTCCTGCTGAGGACATTGCATAGTTTTGCAACAATCCAGTCTTTTAAAATCATCAGATTCCAGAGAACCATGGCTAACTTCTTTTGTACTTCCAGCACCAAGCGAAAGGCTTCATAAACTCGGCGAGTGAAATCCATGATGGATTCCCTGGCATCTTGTTTAACTTGGAAGAAAGCCGCAGCCAGCTCCACCATGCTTGCGCTGCTCTCCATATGCTTCTTGGATGGTCTACAACAGCTTCTCGGGGTTTTCACAAGCTGACCTATGCTCCATCTCCACTCGAACACTTTCCCATAAAAACTCCGCCGCGGAGCAAACATGGCAGGGGGCTCCTGATCGTCAGAAGTGTAGCCCCTTCCTCAAGTGTTTCGGCTCATTGTACCCTTAACACTCTTCTATGGGCGGGCCAGTCCGGGTCATGACTCCGGGCGTCTTTCCCCTGCTCTGGAGACGTTCGGTCAAGTTCGTTGTCCCTGTTTTTGTGCTTTTCCCTAAGCTATTCACATGTCCATTCTCAAGCTTCCCCTCCCTCAGTGAGGTTAACCCGTACAGACTGTGCTTGCCCTTTAGTACTTGTGGTCGTAGGGAGCCTGCTTCCTCCCCAGCCACGATCTCAGTCGCCTCCACACGTTTCCGTTGCCATGTTACTTCTTCGTGTCCCGTCCATGGCGCCGCACTCTACTAGGAAGCCGGTTCTTCCTGTGACTTCTTGTTCCACCTCTTGGTCTCTGAAGGTGAGTGCGACTCGTCCAGGATTACCGCTCTGTTGTGGAGGTTTGATTTAGGCCGACATTTGCATGATTTGACTGCACTCAGATTCACCACATTCACTCGAAGGAAAGGCCAAAGAACTGGCACGAGACATAGCAAGTTCGAGGTATTGGTTGAGAGATTGTTAGGTGTTCTGCAGTTACCGCTTCTAACCATACTAGTTTCGAGTCTTGTCCCACTTCAGCTTCCGACAATTCCATAGCCAGCACGAAACCTTTTTGGCTGCCTCACACAGTTGTTTTTGAGTCCGAGTTCTCGCTTGTCCCTTAATGCCTAATTGCTTTAGCACATCATACACGGAATGGGAGACTAGACCTCTTGCGCCTACCTCTAAGGCGAATAGCCTGACAGTGTACCCTTCCAGCTTAAGACTAACGACCATGTCATCTTACTTATTTAACTTGTACGTATGCTGCTCCTCAATATTTGACTCGTAAGGGACGGTCAGCTCAATCAGCGTTAGCTGCTTGGCTGACGAGGAGCTAAGTACGATGTCAGGTCGCAAGCCAAACATTTGGATCATCTCAGGGTATTTGCCACGGCCCTTTACATCCACGGTCAGTTCCCATTCCTCCGCACCACCGAAAATGATCGGAAACGGCAAGTCGTGAGTGCTGTATGCGTTGTCTCCGCGTTGCTGCCCGACTTGGACGAAGTAAATATCCATTGGAATCGGTGCCCCCCGCCCCCCACAATACCCCTCGCCCCTCTTTCGTTCGATACATCCACCATGGCCGCCAACTCAGTAAGGACTTTGTTGTGCCGCCTTGCGTTAGTGCGACTTTGTACGTACAATACGTGCTCCGTTGTCTGGACCTTTTTACAGAGGGGACAGGACGAGTTGGTGACTTTACTCCACTTAACCAAGTTGACAGCTGATGGCAAGACATCGTAGAGGGATCGGACGACGAAACTTAAGCGCAGTGGTGCCATCCGCCATATATCATTCCAGGTAAGAGATCTCTGCAGTACCTCTTCCCATGACATCCACTGGCCCTGCTGCGCCTGTTGGGCAGCCACACGGACTCTTTCGTCATCCTCTTCCTTTCGGATCTCTTTAACCACCAGGTCTCTGCGTTCCTTAGTCGTCGCCTTAGACCACATCGGGTCTCTGTCATGGTAGCCGAACCCCCCCCCTTCTGTCCGACTGGGTGTGCCCTATGACCTCCTTCAGCTGGAGTGCTGCCTGGGCATCTTCGACTGCGCTGACGACCTTCCACTTCCTTCCCGTTCTCAGTGCGGGAACTGAGGTGCTGACCGTTTCATTTGGAGGCTCGCGCAACATCACCTCGAGTCTTGCTTTTCCAACTTTGTATTCTTCCATAAGGGACCGGAACGGGAGGACGAACTTACTCTGCTTGCAATATAGCGCGACAGTCGTGAGGCTTGTTGGTGCTTCAAGCCATTTCCTTATGTAGCTGCTTATCTTCACCTCCATCGCTTGCACTGTGATCGTGCCTATATCATATATCAGCAGCGGCCACAAGAGCTTCGGATTAAGCATGAATTAGAGGCACCAGATTTCGAACTTTCCTATCAGCCTGGGTTTATTGATGGTGCTCAGGCTGTTCGCCAACACTTCTTGCATCTCTACCACCACGTTCCTGTTTGCCAGGGTTCAATCGTACACACGACCGAGACTCTTTACCGGTTCCTCTAGCACCGTAGGAATCGCTCGTCCGGCAACCATGAACAACCTTTCCGCCGCTCCGGCCTTCATGATCGCCAGGCTTCTCGATTTATTGGGCTTAAAGCTCATCCTGCACCAGCGAATCATAGCGTCCAGTCTATGGAGGATACTGGGGGCATCACTCTCCTTCGGTGTCAGGATTGTCATATCGTCCATGAATACCTTCAGTGGCGGAATGTTCTTTCCCACACCGAGTTTCGGACCGTGTCCGTAGCCGGATGCCGCATCCAGAATGACCTGCATGACCATGACAAATAATATTGATGAAATCGTACATCCGATTGCAATACCCACTTCTAGCTCGATCCATCTGGTCGTGAATGCCTTGGTCGAGAAACGAAGAGAGAAGCCCGAGAAGTACTGCACAAGCATTTCCGTAATGTTCTCTGGGCACGTGATAAGCCTTGAGTGCATGCCACAACATTTGGTGTGGCGCTGACCCATACGCGTCGGCCAGATCCAACCATATCGCGTGGAGTTCCTCCTTTTTTGTCTTCGCTCTCTTGATAGCTTACCAGATCATGGTGCAGTGTTTGAGATTACCGGGGACACTAAGTATCCCCCCTTTTTTGAACCGCTATCTCTACGTACTTGTTATTCATCAAGTACTTCGTGATTTGGTTGGCCATGAACGAGAACAATATTTTCCCCTCGACGTTCAAGAGAGAGAGAGAGAGAGAGAGAGAGAGAGAGAGAGAGAGAGAGAGAGAGAGAGAGAGAGAGAGAGAGAGAGAGAGAGAGAGAGAGAGAGAGAGAGAGAGAGAGAGAGAGAGAGAGAGAGAGAGAGAGAGAGAGATCGGCCTGAATTGGGCAATATCGGCTGAATTTTGCTCTTTGGGAATGTAGATTCCGATGGTTTTCTTCTACTCCGTGCTGATGCGCTTGTGTGTCCACGCGGATCTTAGTATCCGGTGTAGCTTTTTAAAGACATTCGGGCATCTCTTATAGACTGTGTAAGCACACCGTTGGACCCGGTGCCGACTTTCCTCTTGCTTTCTTAATTACCGCAATCTCCTCGCTCCACATAGGAGGCTGGGCATTGAAATCCACAGTTGGTTTTTCCGACCATTTAAGCCCTTCAATCTCTCCCAGTGCGACGTCCCGTTGGGCAACAGAGTATGTTGTCACGAGGTGGTTCTCTAACTCCTCTTTGCTGACGTTAAGGATACCGAATCGCGGCTGCTCGAACAATTCCCGTGCAAACTTGTATGGTTCCCGGAAGAACCTCTCACGTTCCTTCCGGGTTTTCCGCCTGTTCCTGCAGAACCTTTCCGCTCGGGATAGGGCATTGTGCCTGGCTTTCAGATGTTGCCACACCTGGTGCAAGCCCTCTTTCTTATGCTCTGGTGCTGTTTTAAACCGTTTCCGAGGCTTTCTTCTGAGTTCGTACATCCTCCAGCAGTTTCTGCCACCTGGTCTTCTGCAGAGTAGCTGCTGCCTTCTTCTCACTGCTACCAAACTGAATCAGCGAGTGGAGGTAGACAATCCCACCGAAGTTTAGCAATTTCTCTTCAAGGATCGTGTGTTTTAGTTCTTCCTTTAAAACATGGGACACGTTTCATCTAATTGTGCCCACTCTGCTTTCCTGGTGGCATTGGGGAATTTGATCTTCACCCTGAGACTCTCGGAAGGTTGCTCGGGTACGTCACAGGTGACATCGACTTGAGTCTTCTCAGGGGCCCTCCCTGGCTCAGATCCTCTTGTGTCTTATCCTGTTCCCGGGAGCACTGGATGCCTCTGTGACGCATATATGTATGCGTTTGTGTGTGTGTGTGTGTGTGTGTGTGTTTATATATATATATATATATATATATATATATATATATATATATATATATATATATATATATATCCTTTGTTATCTCATGCTGCTCAGTCCATGTCCACTCACTGTTACTCCATATAGTTCAACATGTATCCCTCATTGTTATGCTCTTTAGTCTGTCTATGCTGACAAGTACCGATTATGAATGTTTTAGTTTATTGGTAATCATTTGTGTGTGTGTGTGTGTGTGTGTGTGTGTGTGTGTGATTGCCGGTGTGTATGTATGTGTTTAAGTTATATATATATATATATATATATATATATATATATATATATATATATATATATATATACACTAGCTGACCCGGCCCGGCTTCGCCCAGCACCTGGTGGGGATCTATCTATCTATCTATCTATCTATCTATCTATCTATCTATCTATCTATCTATCTATCTATCTATCTATCTATCTATCTATCTGTCTGTCTGTCTGTCTGTCTGTCTGTCTGTCTGTCTGTCTGTCTGTCTGTCTGTCTGTCTGTCTGTCTGTCTGTCTGTCTATCTATCTATCTATCTATCTATCTATCTATGTTCGGCCCGTTCCCGTTAAAAATATAGATAGAATAGAAGAATAGATAGATTGATAGAAGAAAATATGATTGGAAGAGATCTATCTAAAGTTAACTTACCAAGATATCACGAACAGCCAATAAATGGTGGGTGGTGGGTTGACAGCAGAGTACTGCAAACGATATGCAACTAACTTTCTCTTACAAAAAATTACGTTGTGTTTTCTTTTAACGAATGAAAATCTTTATTTTCAAAGGGTTAAGATTTGGTCACTCAGGCCCGTCCTACATTCTGCCCTTCTTCTCTATTTCCTCTCAACATTCTTTCATTCAACATCTTCTATGAAGCAATTCTTTGACAACAAAAGAACAATAAGCATTAAAATGCATGAAAAGTAACTCGTTGAGGAAATGTTTAACATGGACATCATAAATACCCAACGTGGGTGTAACGCGCCATACATATGAGATTGTTAAAAAAAAATTAATGTGCTGTTGAAGAAAAATAAAAAGATGACTTAAAAAATTTTCGCTATTTAAATAGATGCATTATTTTTTTAATGAAAACTTTGAAAATACCTTAAAGATTTTATTATTATTTATTATAACGCACATACCTGTATATAACTGTAGAAAAAGAGTTTATAAACCTTTGATAACAATGCAACAATCTATATATAAAATATATAGCAATACTATTAAAAGTTATGCCCCTTGAAATAACTTTTCTTGAGTTAAATCCTCTCGCTATATATAAATGATAATGGAAATTAAAATATTAAATTTTAGTAAGTAAATAGCTGTTTGTACACTAACAAACTATGCCATTTGGCTGCACGGGAATGAAAAGAAAGCATGTAGAAAATTTCATCTCAATCGGATGGACCGTTCGCGAACGCATCAAATACATTCGGATACACATTATTTTATATATATATATATATATATATATATATATATATATATATATATATATATATATATATATATATATATATATACACACGGTGTGTGATTGCCGGTGTGTATATATGTGTTTAAGCTATCTCTCTCTCTCTCTCTCTATATATATATATATATATATATATATATATATATATATATATATGGAGAGAGAGAGAGAGAGAGAGAGAGAGAGAGAGAGAGAGAGAGAGAGAGAGAGAGAGAGAGAGAGAGAGAGAGAGAGAGAGAGAGAGGCACTTATACTATGCAGCTCAAACCGCTTATATCAAAATGGATTGCGAAGGCAAATAAAAATGAAAATAAATGACAAGAGAATTGTATTATCTGTCGCTCTCGTGGCATGAAATATGATGTCCAGTGAGAGACATTCTGCGTGCAAGCTGAGATCCCTGGGGGGTTTTATGCTGTTTCCTTCTGCAATATTCATTTCTCGTACGATATGTTGGCTTCTCTTGTGACAGCCCTGGTGCACGAAGATTTGAAAGCATTTCTCACTTGTCAGTGGATCACACATAAACAAATAATGTCTATATGTAGTCTTTATCATACACACCTATGATAAAGACTACATATAGTCATTATTTGTTTGTTTGTATACGACATGGTTCTCTTTGAACAACCATATTGTCAACACTTCAACACCAACTGTAAATCTGTGGCAGAGGTTGTGGAAAGAACGCAGGCAATAAAATACACGGAGATACGGTTTGATCGACGCCTTGCATATACTGATCACATAGACCAGGTGATAAAGGCTAAGCGGTGTTTGACTTCGATGAGGGTGATGGCGGCGGCAGACTGCGAGCAGAACCATCTATGTGTTCTATGCGAGAGACGGTCTTTTCTGTTTTTGAGAATCCGATGGCGATCCTGACTCTCAACCATAAGTTTATACATACATACATACATACATACCTACCTACCTACCTACCTACCTATCTACCTACCTACCTACCTACCTACCTACACTACACACACACACACACACACACATACATACATACATACATACATACATACATACATACATACATACATACATACATACACATACACATACACACACATACATACATACATACACATACAGACACATACATGCATGCATGCATGCAGGCAGGCAAGCAGGCAGGCAGGCAGGCAGGCAGGCAGGCAGGCAGGCAGACAGACAGACAGACAGACAGACATAACTGTGTTTGCGTTGCTTATCTGGTAGGTACGTGCAAATTTGTGTTCTGTCCCCCATGGTTGTAAAATCATGAAAGTATATATCACAACACATGATCATCTTATCATTTTTTGCCCATCATTGCTCTTGCACATAAGATCCAATTTGTGTCCTATATGTTAGTTAGTTAGTTAGTTAGTTAGTTAGTTAGTTAGTCAACAGATCCTCTTCATTGCACATCGAACCATTCAGTCCATGACTCCTCTTCTGTAAATCCCGCTGTGTAGCGGCTCACGACATCAGTTCTGTGTTGATTCATTAATTTTCGTTGGCTTCCTGCATAGTGATCTTGTCTGGCCACACCTCTTTTAACTTGCTGTTCTCCCAGCCTGACCATGGTTGTAGATTCACAATCAATAATATGGTTCTCGCAAATGTCTCGCTTCTCGTAGATCATTCTGTATATCAGCCTGGTCCATGGCTCGTCCACCCTCCACAGTGCCTTTACTACAAGCCTGTCAGCCTGATCATTTCCTTGTACAACCGCATGTCCTAGCATGAGAATGAAACTAATCTTTGCCAGCCATGGCCGCCCCAGAGACACCGACCACTTCCTTCGGATCCAACCTATCTCTATCTTCCTGAGCATTCTCATTTGGTCACTAAGGAAGCAAGCCGATTGAAAGTCTTTGTCTCAAGGCATGTTATTGTTTTACTTACTGCCATGACTTCCATAGGCAGACTATTTGTAGTCAAGGCAAAGAATACCAGATTCTTCCTTCATAATTCTTCCTCCAGCCAGAGCCGTAAAAGCCCACGAACTTTTCACGCGTCTTTTCAACTTTCCATCCCATCTGTGTAAATGACAGCATCACCTTCTAAAGAATTCTCGAAGATCAAAGCAAGTACATCGGCCTCAAATGTAGCCATATTGCCTTGTCTGCATTTTCTGTCTAGGAAGTACAGAACTCTGTTGGCACTTGTACCCACTACTCGCCATGTTCCAAGACATCAAATCAACACACCTGTTGAAGATGGCTTCGGTTTGACCCATCCAAAATATACCTCTTTTTAACTTGCCACCTGTCAGGGTCTTGTTTGGTATGAACAAAGGCTCGTGTTCACTAACAGGCGTGAAACACAATCACTCACACAGAATGAGTGTACAAACACACGGCGACAAAACTCAAACCACTTTAATCGCACTTCTCAAACAGCAATCGTATCAGGCATCGCTCAAAGTCAGCGATAATGCCATTTACAGAAACGTACATGAAATATATCAATTCATAAATACAATAGAATATAACACTCACTCAATCTTTCCTCTACTCAACAAAGCATTCAGACTTTCTTCCATCAAGCATCGACTCATACATAGCAACATTCTCTTTCACGTCTGTCCAGTCTCGAGGTGCTAGGCTGTCTGAGCTACCAGCAGTGATTCCTTGTGGACCCTGTTTTCCGCTCTCGTGTGCATCGTGCACCATGCTGACCCCGGCCATCTACTGCGTAGTAACTGTTAGACAAGTTCACGGTCGTACCTGGTCGTTGCCGCCAGGCGGGCGAGATGAAGACTCGGAGATTCTGACACTCTCCGCCGCCCCCTCTTATGAAAGGTATACCCTTTCATTACTGGTGTTTATCGTTGGGTTAAGTTAATAATATAATGTCAGAATCGACCCAATGTTTATCATGTTAGGTGACTCTTTGGTATTTATTGACCGTTACTGGGTAATTGCATGATATAACTTTTCTTCAGCGATGCCATAAGGCTACTCTCATCAAGTTCTGTCCCCTATTTGGATTTGTACCTTGGTTGATAATGGACTCAGCCAGTCCGGTAGTTATCCGCGACTAACGCTATCTCTCAAGCAACGCACTACCTCACGACACAAGAAAAAAACTCACAAAAATAACATGTCAGGCCTTAAATCATCTTCCTTTTAAGATGATTTCAGAACTAGACACCCACCGATATGGTAGTCCAATTTTGGTCCTCAACTTTAGTAGTTATATTCCACGCATAGTTGAAGTCAAATGTTGATGTGTAGTTGTTCTGGCTACTCTGAACAAGATAATATGTGCATGCTTACATTTTCCCAATATTTCAAATCGTTTCCCTTTTGTGTAATGGTGAAACGTTATGGGAGGTAATTTCTAAATTCTTTCAAAAAAGTAAAGTACATTTGTAAGTTATATTCTAATCATCATAGTTTGATATTTCTTTTCAATAGTGACATAATTGGCACCATTGAGAAAAAACTAATCAATCAATGATTCTTAGATCACAAATATATAAATCCTTTCATTCAAATAAATATATGTAAATTTAATGTCACAAAATTATATCAAGTGTCATTCATTTGTGACTATTATTGTATAGCCTGCTACTTTTACTAAATTTATTAAACAATTCAAAAAAGGAAACGGAAGTACACAATTAATGTGTTCACACGTTGGAGTAACACACTGTTCTTTCACATGTTCGGATAACACTGTTCTTATAGAAGTACGGATTAAACTGTTCTGGATGTGTCGAATTCTTATACTGTCGTCTATATCACACAGTTGTAAAGTTTAAATGTTCGAACAATCTGCTGTGCTTATATCACAAGTATACATAAGCGCAGGTACTACGGATAATACCAAAAGTTGACATAAGGTAAGTTTGTACACACATGTAGTACTGTTCTTGGAGCACTGTTCGTAGAAATATTACTAAATGTTTAAAATACTGTCCTTCTTCATTCTAATCGTTCATATGTTCATCATATTCACTCGTTGAAAATGTAATTTGAATAAATTGGAGGACTTCGTCCTTATCACAATAAGTCACTTCTCATAGCGTTCTTTGATTAACTTAAACATTATTTCGCTGGATTGTGATTACTATCTGAGCGCTATAGGTAATAGGCTATGTTCACTGCCTCAGTCTTTGCGCTCAGGCGTAGTCAGCCTGTCGTCGGACGTCTCGAGCGGACATCTGGAAAGTAAATCTGCAATCGTATTTTAAGCCCCGCTGATGTGTTTTACCTCAAAACTGTAGCTTTGGAATAACAAAGACCATCTTGCAGTCCTGTTGTTTGTCGGTGTACCTGTAGTGATAATGGTTAACGGGTTGTTGTCTGTCTCTACGATGAAATGTTTACCTAACAAATATGTAGACAATTTCCCAATAGCATAAACTAGAGCCAAGGCTTCCAATTCTGGAGCCGACCTCTCCTTTCTCTTGGTGACAATTTACGACGTACGTAACAAACTGGATGTAAGATGTCATCATAAGATTGTAGCAAAACGGCTGCTATAGCTATGGAACTTGCGTCAGTTCTCAATCTGAAAGGAATTTCCAAATTTGGCAATTTAAGGATGGGATTACAAGAGAAAAATGACAATAATTTTGTAAATGCAGGTCTCAGGCCTTCCCTGTTTACAATTTTATTTGGTTGGTTTTGGGTTAGTAGATTTGTGAAACTTTCTGTCAAACTGGCAAAATTAGTGAGTCAAAAATCTCAGTCTGTGTGGTCCACTACAGTTGTGCTTACTGCTGTTTCGTCTTGGTCTTCGTCTCTGTTGTAGTAGGGTTTCAACATGTTAATGTGGAATATTTTGTTTTTGTTTTTTATTACAACTTCATAGTCTACAGTCGAGATTTGTCGTAATATATTGAAAGGTCCTTGCCACGAGTCTGTTAGGAGGTGTTTGTCACTGGGCAAAAGAAGTAAGACGTCCTGCCCTGGTGTCAGTGTTATTGTCATATTACCTCTGTTGGCGTACTCCCTGTAGATGGCACCAGATTGTCTTAATGATTCATTTGCTAATATGCATGATTTCATGATCCTGTCACGTAATGTTGTTACATGCTCGTATGATGACACTGTTTTCTATTCATTATCTAGTTCAGTTAATAAAGATTGATACATTGATAATGGGCCGCGTGGTTTGGCTCCATATACTAACTCAAAAGGTGAAAACCCAGTGCTAGAGTGAGGTACTTCTCGATACGCACAAAGTGTAGCAGGTAGAAAGGTGTCCCAGTCATTTGGGCATTGTTGGGTGACTTTCGCTAATATATGTTTCAGGTCACCATTCATTTTCTCTATAATACCCGTTGAATGAGGGTGATAGGGGCTGTTGAAACACTGTTTAATGCCTAGCATTATGTTAAAGGCTTGAGTCGCAGCGGAAATAAACTGGCTTCCTCTATCAGATAGAATAGTATCAGGAAAACCTATCCTGGCAAAGATATGGAAGAAGACTTCTATCACGTCCTTAGAGGTAATATTTCTAAGCGAGATCGCCTCAGGCCAACGTGTACAGAGATCAATTACAGTTAGAATATATTTATTCCTTCTTGATGTAACATGGTTTAAAGGTCTCACGATATCTACTGAGATTTACTCAAACGGTCTACTTGCAAAATCTGTTGTTTGCAGTTCTGCGTGAGGGTGTTTCCCCTTTTTGACATGCTTCTGGCAGATGTCACACGATCTAAAGTATTGTTTGATATCACTGCTGAATTTGGGCCAGTAGAACTGTGTTAGTATTCTTGCTCTAGTTTTGGCATAGGCCATATGCCCTGCAAAAAGTATGTCATGTGCTAGTTGCATTGCCTTTTTGCGGTGTTCAGTTGGTAACACCGTGTGTGCAATGGTATTGGCATCTTTTGTGTAGTACCTTGTTAGGATACCACATTTCAAATCAAAGTGCCAGCTAGCATTCTTTGTAAGTTTTGGCTTTTGGCCTACAAGTTTAAAATATTTGTGTCCTTATTTATAATCGATATTCTTATATCCGATTATCATAATCGGATATTTATACATCGGCCTTTTGTGCCTTCACAAAATCTTCCCTCATGTTCTTAAGAGGTGTTATACTTGGACTTAGTAAATGTAAAGTCTCAGTTTGGTTGGTCTGAGATTCTAAGTCTGCAGCTGATCTAGTTACTGCATTTGATAAAATATTTTCACAGCAAGATGTTACAATATCATGTGGCATATCATTCACTTCGGGAAGGTTACCAATAATTATATCACAACATGGGTTACATAATGCTGCGCATTTAACCTTGCCTGTCAAGAATGCTGTTTGAATATATGCCCATGCAAGTGGGTATTTCTCAATATTACCTGAGAAAGTTCTGCATGTCACATGTTTGCCTGTGTAATCTTCAGGTAAGATAAAGTCTTTCTTCAAACCAATGAGGGTGCTTCAGCTATCACGTAAAACACTGGCTACTTTACCGTTTACATAGCCCTGATGGATATTGAGCTTGCCTTTCGAATCTATAACTAGATTGGTTTCCTCATTTGCTATGGGTATGGAGTGGCCGCATGTTAAAACGCCATCATCATGGAAGCGGTTACAGGTTGTGCATTTGTCCAGATGAAATACGTCAATTGTTTCGGCTGCATTAGCTGGATGTTGACTCTCTACTAGTTCTTCGTCTGAGGAAGAGCTATCAGACATTGCTGCGTTGGCTTTTCTCGTCATTTGCTTTCCTTTACATGCATGATGCCAGTGGCCGTACGCTTTGCAAAGGTAGCATTTGGTTAATCGTTTGTAGTTCTTTCTCTCTCTGTCTTCTTGTCTATATAATTTTGTAAGTATGTGAGATACCCTGGGTGTTTGTCACACATCTAACTTTCACTGTGTTGATAATTACAATATTTACAACGATAATTGTTACCAGCAGTTTGTCTGAAAGGTTTATGTCTGTTGTAAGTATTTGATTTTGATCTTTCATATGTAGCAGCTGCTACGAACTCAGTGTCTTTCAGTACATTTGTAAAACAATCTTTGTTGGCTGTAAAGTAAGCCGAACCGCGTTTTTCTATCTGCTGTACACTCTCACATTCGCACTCTTGCAAAAATTTTGAAAAGGGTGGTGGTAGAGATGAGATGATTCTATCTCTTATCTCTATCACCGGTGATTCTCACAGTGTAGTTGAACAGCACCAGAGATAATGGTGATACCTGTTGAAGACTAGGATATATTGTTGTTTATTCAGAAATGTAACTCCCACATCTAAAAACTAATTTCCGCTGGAAGTGGGCTGCGGAGATGTAATTAAGGAGTAATTGATTTATTTTGAGTTCAAGAAGCTGAACCATTAAGAAATCCAACAGTACTCAGTTGTACGCATCCTCGAGATCAATTGCTGCAGCACATGTTTCAATGCCTGGTGCTTGCTTGCGTTCGCTGGCTATGAACTCCAGCGTGAAGTCCTGTATGTCGGATGAAGACATCCTGTTGTCCAACATCAGTGTGATGTCATACCGGACTGAGGTTTGCGTGAGTATCCGTTGTCCCATGTCTGGCTTATTGGTGTGCAGACTGGTGGTTCCTCGCCGTGCAGGCAGATACTCTCCGACTTCGGAAGAATCAGCAACCCTACTACGTTAGCCAGGACCCCGAAGAGACCTGTTGCACAGGACGCACGACTAGGACGTGTTAGTAGGTCTTTGCCTGTATAAAACCTGGCCCTGGTGCATTGGAAACACCTCTGCGTCCCGTTTCAATGCCTGAATGGCAACCTTCATACACATCATGGGCAAACATTGCTGCATTGGTCCAGGTTTCTCTGTTTGGACGGTACCCTCGAAGGGTAGGTGACCCTGTTGCTCTGTTTTTGTTTGTCGTAGCACAGCATTGATCTCTTTCACTGGCATGATGTCTTCTGAAATTTTCTGGGACTTTCTGAGGTAACCGTCTTGGCAAAAATTCGTCCTCTCATGCCTGTCTTATTGCTCTGTTCTATATAGTGTTCTAAATTACCTTGCCCTTATTCTAGTCAGTTCTCTTCCAGGTGAGATCAGCATTCTAGAAGTCAGGAATACTCTTATTCTAGATTACACCATTTATACTTTTATGTAGTCGCCGTGCCAATTTCAGTGACTTGTCTTTATTTACTATTTGTATCAACTCTGTCCATTTCTCGCTTTTTAACACTTTAACCAGTGCTTTTTAATAGCTAACTTGTGTTTCCATGTCTCTTTCCAAGTGAAAGAAAAGACTAGGATTGGACAACTCAGTTCCTTTTGGCGTTTTGCCATTTTTTTTACAGCACAACGATTATCCACTCGGGCCTTTTTCACCTCTAAATTCCACCAAGGGTGTTGCTCCCTGCTTTTTATTTTCGTAATGTTGATTTCTGCGCTTGTCACGCCTTATTTTAATCACCACATATTACCCTGCACTGTCATACTTGAAAATCTGGACCTTTAATGTGTGCAGCCTGGATCTGCTTTTCTCCACTAACATGCTGCAAGGGTAGTGGTCACTGTCGTGGTACCCTAGTACACCCGATTTACGCACTATAATAAGTGAAGCAGAAACCAGCACCAGGTCAATAACACTGCCCTCATCACCTGGTCGACTTGTTGTCCTGGTGAAACAGCCACTGTTGATACAAAACAGGTGGATGGTTTCAAGTGCGGCCTCGGGTTCCCCCCCCCCCCCCCCCCACCTTCTGTGTTTGTAAAAAAAAATGTTTCCCCAATATCTGCATTTAGCTTTGAAATCTCCACAGAAAGTGGCATTCGTCTCCTGACATAATATTTCACTCACTGCCAGCACTGCCACCTTTCCGTTTATAGTTCTTAGCTTTTCTACGAGCAGTATGAAGATCCCCTGCCGGCTTGCTAGGACAGTCGCATGTTTAGGACAAAAATCTGACCACTGGGAGTCCGACCGCCGCCCCCCCCCCCCCCATCCCATGGCGAGCCATATGGTTAGCCCATGACCTCGTGGTCATAGTTTCCCGGTCTACATCATGTGGAAGTGGGATTGACTAGTGTAGACTTCCGGTCATCGGTAGGCTACTAATTTTCACTATTCACCACTCATTGTAGAGGCTAGCAGATCCTAACTCTTCTGGCTGCAGGGCCAGGCGCAGTCCACACCTTGTAGGCCCAGCAGAGTCCATGGGGATATCGATACATAAAGGCAATAAGCAGGCACTCTCCCGCTGTTTATACTATACCACCGCAAGGCACAAAAGGAACATGATGAGATGAGATGAGATGACTGCCACCTCTGGGAATCCACGCTCACGTTGCAGGCATAAACATTAACCGACACAAATGGTTGCGCGGATTGAACTCTGATAGCCTGTATTTGTATCTCGTCGCTGTTTCACCTAGACATGTCTACCTCTGAAGCCAATACCATTATGTGTCATGCCGATAAGCGTGGGCTGTCATGTTTCACCATGTCACTCGATCACCAGAGTCGTAGATCATCTCAGTATTCTTGTCTCGTGGCCACGTGGCCAAGCCATCCAGGTAATTACTTCCCCACCCCCCTTCCTCCTGTTCTCTTCCCCTCGATCTTGCCAGTTGTCACCAAGATCTTCAATGTATTTCTTTTTCGTGACCAAAACATTGTGACCATCTGCGTCTAATTTCTCTAATCAGTTTACGATCTTCATTTGGTTCTTGTAGGGCTTGGTCATTGATTTTTCTGTCTGCCCATGGTAATCTTTGCATTTTCCTCAGAAACCACATTTCCACAGCCATCAAATGTTTTTCAGCCTGTTTTCGCATTGTCCACGCTTCACATCAAGGCAAAACCACAGGTTCTGTGTAGCATCTCAACAATCTTTTTCTCGTTGCGAATGACATCTTTTTCTTGGTTAGTATATCTTCCATCTTGCAAAAGTCAACCTGTTATATATACATTTGAAAAAAGTTCTGAGACACGTAAGGAATATATATTTAGAGCAATAATCGGCCTGTGTTATGCTTAACACGCTTGAAACTAAATGTGGATCCAAAATGTAGAGCATGACAAAGTATTAAGAACCGCTTGCTGGAACAGTGAACTTGCTGTCTTCTGATAAAATATCCAGCGCTGCTCTCACCCGCAATTTAGTCCTGATTTCTTCATTTCTGATTTTCTCTCGTCTTCATATACTGAGTATTCTTTTCAGGAATCTAATTTCTGTTGTGATTTTTCTTTCCTCTTTTTTTTTCTGTCATCGTCCAGGTTTGGCATTGGTAGCATAAAGTTGGTACGAAGATTGTGTTGTAAAGTGCTTTCTGAATAACTATTGATACGTGTTTGCTCTTTAGTATCCTAGAGAATTTTATAAACGTTTCAAGAACATGGGAAACAGAGATGCATGCTACAGCCCAACCACCATTATAAATAATAAAAGATGTGTACCTATATTTATTCCGCAAACAAGTCTAGCAAGGTGGACAGAATGCCTTCAAGAACTACGTAACCCCACACATAACATGGAAACAATTTTTGGTCTATAAACTGTGAACAACAAGAATCAAACTTAATACAACAAATGCAAAATCAGCTATACCATCCATCCATCATGTGCCATGCTGATAAGTGTAAGCGGTCATGTTTTGCCATCTCACTCGATGAACAGATTCGTAGATCAGCTCCGTGTTCCTGTCTCGACCACGCCACGTGGCCAAGCCATCCAGGTATTTACTTCTCCGTCTTCCCCTTGGTCTCTTCCCTTCAATCTGGCCAGTTGTCACCAAGTTCTCCAAGTCATTTCTTCTCACGACATGCCCAACAGTTTTGACTGTTCACGTCTAATAACTTTAATCAGTTTACGATTTTCATTTGTTTCTTGAAGGACTTGATCATTGGTTTTTCTGTCTGTCTATGATATTCTTTGCATTTCCCTTAGAAACCACATTTCCACAGCCATCAGATGTTTTTCAGCTTGACTACTTATTGCCCATGGTGCACATCCATACAAAAGTACAGGTTCTATGTAGCACTTCAACACTCTTTTTCTCGTTTCATTTGATATCATTTTATTGGCCAGTATGTTTTTCATCTTGCAAAAGTCTACCTCCACAATGGCTATTTGTCAACATCTTGTATCACATACAGGCACTCTCGCTTCTTCATCCACACCCAAAGAAACATCCGTTGTGTAGATGGTACATCACGTCTTTTATTTCAGGCGAACCTGAGATAGTTACACATTATACCCAGGCGGTGGCTGCCTGAACAAATATACAAATGCCGCCTTCTCTACAATAATCATACACAATCACTTGCTCAAACTCCACACTCGCTATCTTCAACTAGCGCCCTCGCAAACTAGACATTTGCACTCCGAAATACACAAGTGTCCTCCTCTGAAAGCTGTCGAGTCCCGTCTGACGTTTTCCAACACGTTGGCTGGCTTTGTCGTCCTAGATCCCGTGCTGTCCCTAAAACCCCGTGCTGTCTGTCAAACCCCGTGCTGTCCTACCAATCTTGTAGTACAGCAGTCCGTCCGTGCTAAGCTGGGTTGTACTAACGTCTGGTCTGTTCAGGGTGGTATCCCGTGAACTGTCGTCCCCTACTATCCTCCGGTATGGTCCTGCCGGTGTCCTGGTTATGACACGTCTATGTCCCCACCTAAGTCCTGTCTCCTGTTTATCTACTGTCCTGTAGATGTCCTGTCTTATGACTATTCCATGTCCTGACTTATATTCTGTCTCTACTCTATCTACTACCCTGTAGATGTCCTTATCTATGTCCTATATGTCATTACCTCTATT
Source organism: Cepaea nemoralis (assembly GCA_014155875.1). Classification (NCBI taxonomy): domain Eukaryota; kingdom Metazoa; phylum Mollusca; class Gastropoda; order Stylommatophora; family Helicidae; genus Cepaea; species Cepaea nemoralis. The sequence goes on along the minus strand of JACEFZ010000083.1, from coordinate 35,849 downwards.
CTGTCCCTTGTCCTCTCTAGGTCCTGTACGTACCTCCTCAACACCTTGACACTATTCTTGTTCTAAACTCTTCAAGGCATCTCCCATCAGATGTTATGACTGTTCCTATAATAACTGTACCAATTCACTTGCTTAAGAATATGCCCATTTACTCGTATATCACATTGTGGTATGTTCTTCTTTCAGAGATGACCATAATCTGTGTCTTCTTACAATTCAATTCTAACGCTAGTTGTTCACAGTGTGCAACAACCGCATCTACTAAATTCTGCAAGTCCTGTTCATTGTCTGCAATCGAGACTGTCTCATCTGTCATATCTAATGTTCTTGATGTATTGTACTCCAGTGTTGATTCCTTCCAAATCTTCTATATTTCTGAAAATATTTTCACTGTACAGGGAAAAAAAAAATCTAGAGACATTCATTACACATCCCTGTCTCCCACCTCTTTTAATAGGCTGATATTGACCTACATCATTATCAATTATGAAGGCCGCTTGTTGTTTCCAATATATGTGTTTTTTAACAAGTCTAAGGTCTTTTCACTCACTGTCTCACTTTATCGAAGGCCTTTGTGTCGTCGATAAAGAAAATATATAGATCATTGTTTACTTCTATAGAACGTTAAATTACTGTTCTCAGTATATACACAGCATTTACTGTGCCCTTGCCTTCTACAAACCCACATAGTTCTCCTATTTCGGTTTTATTTTCTTCCTATCTCTTCGTATGGTAATTCTCAGCAAAATCTTCGTGATGTGGCTCATTATACTAATCATTCGATAGTTGAACACAATCCAAGGCTCCTGACTTCTTCGGGATTGCAATAAATATGGAATTACATAATTCGGGAGGTATATCTCCAGTATCGTATATTGCATTCAGCAGTCTGGTGACTTGGTCTATTCCATATTCTTCTAAGGAATTGATCTAAGGAAGTTATACAGAAAGGTCGTAAAACAAATCACTGTATCCACCGGATACAATTAGATACGTGTAAATGATTAGACCAGTGATAATTGTTATCCATTCAGGTGGAAATTCAATGCTGAATGCAGATGACTCAGTTAAAGTTTGTTGCATATCCTTCACAGGACATCACAGTCAACACCAGCACGTGTTGCTCTTGTGATCTGTATATGTTTATCTTGCTTTACCTTTGAGAGACGACTGACTACCAGATCCTCTGACCACACCCTGCTGCCACATTCTCTCGATACCATCTCTGTCTGTTTTTTCTGCATTGTTCACGCGCTCACAGAGGGCCTTTACCACATCTGCCTTATCATGCATCCAATCACCCCTCAATGATGCAGCATCAGCCAATCTGTCTGACTGTTCATTTCTAACCACACCAGAGTGTCCTGGAGAAAAGTTCCAATGAATGCTTACAACTCTCGACACCTCAATTGATGCATACCATTCAGCACGAAGCATGCCAGTCTTCACCTTGCTTCAGCATGCTTTGTGAATCAGTCACAATCACGACAAGAGTTAAAGTTTGTTCTCCAACTATTGGAAAGCTGCAGTAACCTCCTCCACCTATATTCTTAGACTTGATGTTGTGGTGTCATATGCCAAGCTCTTCTTTACTAAACATTGGACATAGGTTTATGCTATGAATCCCCAGGCACTTTATTTGCCTCTTAACACAGAGCAATCAGAATAGATAATCACATCGCCAGGACGAGAGTAGTCATGAATTAATTGCAGAATTTCTACTTCCGTAGTGCCTGCTGGCCACTCCCTACACTCCCGACCTAATGTGACTATAACCTCACACTAGGCACTACGTTTTCGGTTGGCAAACTTTACCTGAGATTTTTTTTTTTTTTTGCGGTGACTTTCGTTTTCTTGTTTTTATGTCTCCGATTTAATGGGGTTTAGAGTACTCGTTAGGTTAAATGCCCTGATTATTTCAAGATCGCATTAAAAAAAAGGACCGATGATTTATATAGTTTCTCCCACCTCGGTTTATGTTGTGCACATCTCGTGTTTCTGAAATTCGTTTCCTACTCTGACTACACAGAAATACAGAGTGACTTTTTCAGACGTAAGTAGACCAGCATATCACGTGTTATGTACATGTCTGTGTTTGTTCTTATATGTATTATTAGATGTATCATTCATCTTTACGTAAATTGTGTAATTTTCGACTATTAAAGTCGGAGGGCACATGCCAAACTTCATGTCGTGAAGATCGCATGCTGTGATGTGATATGTAAATGGCGGGAAATAGCAGCTTCCTTGTCATACTTCAGCGGTGAATATTTAACATTATTATGGAATATTTACAGCGATTTGAATGCCAATGAATGCATTTTTCCATTTTACATCCATTCTAGAAATTATGGTTAAGTTGTCATCACTCTACACTGTGGGGATCGATTACTTGTGGGTAACTTTGTAAGGCGAATTCTCTGGTCAAAATTAATCTCCACTTCACGGTCTCGCGTTGACAACAGCCCGCGCTACTGCGTGCGCGGTCTGACGTCATCACAACATGACGTGGAGATGTATATATCTGAGTGTGCGTGCGTGTACATATATAAACTGCCAGTAGTTATCTGTCCTTGTCGGTCGTGTTAATCTCCCTTGGCGACAGTGTAACCAACGGTGATGTGAATGTGAAGGTAGGTCACAAAAAGTGAAATGGTCAAAACCGTGTTGTTTTTTTTTCTACATCTATATTAAATGTTAAACTGACACACAAACATTAATATTTCAGCTTATAATTGACCGACAGACTTGAATAAGGTACCGTTGGATTTGTGTGTGTTTTTCCCCCAAGAGATATCCACCTGTGCAGGTTAAAAGCAATTTAGAAATGTTACTAAAAGTGGCTACCTCACACAAGTCTGAATTTATATGCGGCATTCTGGCCCACTTCTGGCCTTTGCAATCTTCTCAAGTGAACGCACATAACTAGTGGTATCTTCTGCCTCGGCCATCCATGATCTTCCTCCTAATAGTCTGTGACCCTTGACTGTATCCAGGAAATCATGCAGGAGGTATTCCTTGTCCGCAGCCAACTTGAGACATGGCCTTGCCTGCAACACCTTGAGTCTGTCTGCAATGGTCGATAGCGTTAGGATGTATCACATACACACTATTGATGTGTTCCTTGTACATCCCAGAATCACCCTAATGGCTTCCGTCTTTATGCGTTCAAGTTTCAATAGCTAACTCTTTGAGACATTGAGTATTCCTAGTCCATACTTTACCACTAAATGATCAAGTGCTGAAAAAGTGTGAATAGTATTTTCTGCTCCATGTCCCTTGCCGCCATACACTTCAGTGCATTGAGGCCCTTGCCACTTCGTAACCACCACTTCAGCATGATACTTACAGGACAGGCTTCTATCAAAAGTATTCCCAGGAGCTCCAGTCTGATTTCTATATTCATTTTTCTACCATTTATTGTGAGACTTGGGAGGTCAGTTGTTACAATCCTATTATCCAGAGAGCACCACAACACATATGCCTTTTCTGGTTTAATAAAAGCATTAATCTCTGTTCATCAATTCATCATTTTGTCCAGTGTCACCTGCAGCTCCTGAGCTGTTTGATTTCTATCTCTCCCCCGCCTGTATGCGAGAACATCATCCACAAATGTTAGTATAATTCCAGACCCTGGTACTTCGAGGCTTGCTGAATTGCTCGTAGAAACAATGAAAAACACATATGAAATCGCTGACCCCTGAGGTATTCCGGGGGCTATGACACATGGCTCATAGATACATGTACCCAGCCGTAGAGGCACTCAACGAGAATACAAAACAGCTGTAATCAAGTTCACCAACCAAGGACAGACTCTCATCTCCATGACAGCGTGCATCAAAATATCATATATGACTCTGCTGTACGCATCCTCGAGTTCGAGTGCTGCCACCGCCGTCTCCTGTCTGTTTTGTAGCCTTTCATAAACATAGGTAAAAGTGGCTGCATTTGCCCAAGTACATTTCACTAGCCGGTAACTTCTCAAGCCTTTCGGTATGAGCTTTTCCCATTCTAAATATTCTTGACGCTTAACAACGACGATCTTCTCCAGCTTGTTGCCAAACGTGTTCTTTAGGGAGATAATCCAAAACCCATTTAGCTTTGGATGATTTTTGTCTGGTTTAAGAAGTAATAGCTGTGCGCCAAATCCTGGGATTCTGATGACATCCTGATACTCAGATTAAAGGAAGCAGCCATCTCCATAAGTTGTCCATAACTCATATTCCTCATGCTGGCATAACTAACCACATCGGACCCTGGTGCGGTGTTATTTGCTGTCTTCACTACATTTTGATATCTTCCAGCCCTATGATATATTCACAGTTGTTATCTTTAATGGTACCTGATATATCATCTCCAACCGAGTAACTAATTCCCCCATCATTTTGATCTGCCTGTGCTATAAATCTCTGAAGGAAAGCTTCCCCTTTCTTTTTGTTCGTTGTCAAAGGAGAACCGCTATCTCTGTATATTTTACCCACTGTGGCATGACAACTCTTCCTTTGCATCTGTCTGTACAATTTTCAGAACTTTCCCAGAGTCTTATCTCCAACAATCCCTATAATAAAATGTTCCCATGTCTCTCTTTTGGCTTCTGATACACAGCGCGTAAATTCCTCCACCTTATCTTTCTTCTCTTTCGAAGCTTTCTCCATTTTTCATTGGAGCTGTGGGGTATACCGCACTTTATTTAACTGTTTAACAGCCGCGCTCTTTGATCTCTATGCCCGTTCCACCTCGGAGGTCCACCACAGAGGCTGCTCATAAATAGGTTTACTAAGGACACTGCATGCCCTCTGAGCCGTCCCAGGAGGCTGTTTTGTCTTTCATATTTAAAGGGCTTACGTGCTCTCACAGCCTTGGTCTAGTTAGACTTAGCAATCAATACTGAACAGGATAGATGGTCAATCCTATGATCACACAGGACAGTCCATTCTATTTCAAGAATAATGCCGACTGAATAAGAAATACCAGGACAATAGCCATGTCTGCATCACGAGGCCTCATTCCTATTCTCGTTGGCCTCCTATCGTTTATGCATATTTCTGCTGTCGGTTTTCTCCAATATTGTCCCGCTCTCTGTGTTGAGCATCAAAGTCCATACACATTGGAAGCCTACTGAATGGGATATCCTCCAGCTCCTTAAGCCAGTTCCATCTATCCTTTGTGGAAAAAAATCCACCGCGACATAGCCATTTTTAAAATTTCACTTTAGACCCTCTAATCTTACATACTGCACCTCTCTGGCATTGTTATTCCATTGAGTAAACCCTCATGTGTTAATCCCTTCTTCACTATCAGATCCTGCCTATGTCTCCCTGGTCCAGTCGGATTAATGTGGCTGACATTTTCAAGACACTGGTAGTCATCTCCATTTGTTCTCTGTGGCGAAGTGGTCAAGCCGTTTGACTCGTGCTCCGAAGATTGTGGGTTCGATTCCGGGCCGCACCCTTCGGTTTACGAGTTAAATGTTTCGGAGACTCCTGTGGGTCGTCGCTAAAAGCTACGGAGCTCGTGCTTTGTGCGACGCTTTCCGCGCTGCGGAAAGAGACCGAGCCATATGGGATAAAACCCGGTGCGATGAAGTCGACCCTGTCGACTTTTAAGCGACTTTTAAGTGTTACAACATGATGATATCAAAGTCATAAATCAGATTCTCCAGTACAGGCCCTCTCTGCCTAGCACTGTGACAATTCCAATAGCCCCACTCTTATACATTTGAATTGTGTGTGTTTTTATCCGTATTCTCTTGGTCCACGATCTTCTATTTCCTTGCCCTCTTATCTCTCCATTCCCTTGCTTTCTCCTCTTCACTGTATCTACCCTGACTGCTGAAGATGACATCACGTACATAGCACGTACTCCGTAGCTCTGATTCTGAGAAATAAAATTAAATACCATATATAAAACTGTATATTCGAGGGTTCATGAACATAGTCCCCTCATGCTGAAGAAGGAACCCGGGACAAGATCAGCCAAGCGTCGCCCCTTCAACAGTCGGACTGTCTCCGTTATCTACTGTTCTCCCCACTGCATGTTTCACAGGCATATAATATTATAGGTTCTACACAATTGACCATTTTTTATATACCTCCAGTTGGAAGTTATTGTTTTCTTGTTCAGTGTCTTTTCCAGCTATCGAATGGTACCTTTGGCATAGCGATTCTTCAACACTCTGTTTTCCCGTAGTGGATTAGAATAACGAAGACACAAACAATAGATTGCACGATTTATTGCCTGGTATATTTCGCTGCATCTCATCAGGTACATACTGCAAATTTCACACAACATAAAGTAAAAGAACTAGTTATAATAGATGTATAACAACAATAGAGGCTATAGAGAAAGAAAATTGGCAGCTGCAAGAGAAGCACAAGACGCAGCAAAGAAAGGGAGTTAGCATTACAGAAAGAGACTAAAGAAAAACGAATTGGCCTTAGAAATAGACAAACTTGCCTTTGATAGCGAAAACTGGCAATCGAGTTAGCAATGAAAGAAAAATAATTAGAGGGAAATCTGAAAGTAAAGTCATTTGAGAAAGGAAAAGAGGCCGAAATAGCTAAAGCTAAGTTAGCAGCTAAAACCTTGGACCCAATTAAACGGTACCAGGGTCTCATCAGAAACTTTTCTCAAGGCGATTCTATATCAGTCTAGGTAACCAACTTTGAGGTTCTAATGAACCATTATAAGGTGCCAGCCGAATAATGGGCAATACTGTTTCATAGACATCTTGCCCTCGAACCTTTAAAGGTCGTAGAGGTCATACCCGAGAACCTCTGAACCAACTATAAATATATTAAGGAACGGGTATTTGCACATTTTTCACTTGATTAAGCAGGTTTACGTACAAAATTTAAGACATTGGTACCGAAGGCAAATCATACCTTTTTAGATTGTGTTTCGGAAACACAGTCACTGTTAAACAAGTGGCTTAAGTCAGCCGATGTGGGCTCAGACTTTATCACATTACTTGACCTCATGTTGAGTTACAAATTAATGTCTTCTGTGCTAGAAGCCATGTCTACATTTCTGGTTGAGAACAAGAGTACACCAGTGCCGAATATGGAGTCCAAACGTGAGACATATTATAATGCACATAGAGATATTTTTGCTGAGGGAGCTCAATCTGGTTTGGTTATAGGGGCAGCTGCCAGATTTTTCGATCAAAGATATAATACTGGACGAAACAGATTCTTTAAGTTATGATGTTGATTCAGCAATAGAACGATGAATACAGGAAAACGAAAGTACTCGGGGTTGCTACCTCAGGGCACCACGTGACAAGATGGAAGGTGACGTCACGAGGTAGAACTCCTGGAGGTTAGTTAAGCCAGGGATGCGAGTTGGAAAGGTTGTGAAATTTCTACAGCAATTGCAAACATCAAATACAATATAGAAATATTACCCGCACGTTTGATACAATGTATCGCAACAAGCTAGCACAATTAATCAAGTATTTGGGCTGAGCGCAGATCAAATCTAGCGACGCTTTTGCTAACCAAGTCCACTGTGCAGTATGGAAAAAAATTGCCAACCAAGAATGTAAGTTGGCGTACTTAGAAAACTAACTATGCAATGTTTGTAAGAAAGACATCTTAGAAACGGTCGTCCAATCACTGAGAATTACTATCCACTCACAGTCAGTGCACAATTAAATTATGAAACACATCTACCCTTCTAAAGACTGTAAGCATGATGTGACAGTGGCCGACTGCATGAGAGTACATTGTCATAAATAAACGAAGGTGATTTGTTCGAGGACGTCAAGTTGTACTTTTGTGCAGTGATTACTCGTTGCATTTTCGCAAGAGTGCCATTTCACCAGAACGAGCTATAATAGATGTATGGCACATTCAAGCTGAAATATACACATATTCGCACAGTAATGTCAATTGTCTACAACGGTAATTTCAAACTGACTAACATGCCTTTCTGTTTGCACAAAATTGGCTTGTGTAGATTGATCATTATCGCTTCTGAAAACTTTGACTGGCGAAAGGCACTGTCTCTATCAATCACATGGCCACTTTCCAGCATATGCCTAGCAATTGATGAAGTTTCTGGTGTGTCGGCCCCACTAGGCTCCCATCGCTTGTGTGTAGTATCTTGTCGATCCATTGATGTATGTGTTCCGCATTTCTTTTGCTCATTTGTCGCTCTGTTCTACCGATGTAGGTAGACTAGCACAAACAGGGTCCGTCCTAAGCCCCGTTTGTACTGGACAGGTGTGAAGCTCTGAAAATTTAAGTATTGGCCAGTCCATGTTTCTTAGCGGTACACCGATCTTTGAATTTTGCCGTCTGCTCTACGTCTCATTAGAATATCTAGGAACGGTATCTCTGGATGAGACAGCGAAACAAAACTAACTGAACGCATTAAAGACAAACAACCAAAACTAGGCATAACAACATCTTTTCTCGAGAGGCAATTATATCTATGTACCGCCAACATACAATTCAATTTTCTAACAAATTCATACCGCCATATTGACGGAGTGGCCATGTGGAGACCTCTTGGTTCTATTCAAGCGGACATCTTCATGGCAAATTTAGAAGAAAAGAGATCCTCAGACATCAACAACTTGGTCTTCTACCGTCGTTATGTTGACGATATACTAATTATCACAACCGACCAGCTACAAGCAACATCGTTCCAGGCCATAATAAACATGACGCATAAAAGCATCTATCTATCTATGGAACACGAAAACAACAAAGCATTGCCGTTCCTAGATATTATAATGAGACGTAGAGCAGACGGCACAATTCAAAGATCGGTATGCCGCAAAGAAACACGGACTGGCCGATACTTACATTTTCATAGCTTCGCACCTGTCCAGTACAAACGGAGCCTAGTACGGACTCTGGTTGACCGTGCTAGGAAGATATGCACCCAGGACACACTGACAGAAGAATTTGAAACTCTGAAGAATGTCTTAAACCTGAATGGGTACTCCACAGGATTTACTCAAGGGGGTGATGTAATGCAACGACTACAAGACCCGCTCATTACAGCAGTCGACCGAACATTCTGTGCTGCAACTCCAGTCATTAGATACAGAACCACACAGAATCCCACCCCAGCAGTAACATAACCTGTTCCTCTGTACGCGAAAAGCAATTGTATTTATTAATTCACATGTAGTTAGTTAGTTAGTTAGTTAGTTAGTTAATTAGTTACACTTGTGGTCTCAGCAAAAGCACCAGAGACCTCCTTCACAATTCTCTCTCCGGCCTGAGCCGTAAAGGCCCATGAGCTTCTCAGTTGTCGGACGCCTGACCCATTAGTGTAATTGACAGCATCAAGGTCTGGCAAATTCTCGAAAATCAACGCTTGTACTTCCGCCTCCACAGCAGCCGGATTTTTTTGTCTGCATTTTCTATCTAGTTGGATGCAAACTGAAAAGGATGTGCAGAAATCTGGTGGCACTTGTACCCACTCCTCGCCAGGTTCTAAGTCCTCACGTAACACATCTGCTGAAGGATGTCTTCGGCTTGACCCATCCACGACCGTCCTCTTTTCAACCTGCTGCCCTTCACCTTCATAATTTCACTATGCAGTGGATGTTGTGTGTTTGCGTTAACTCTGAGGTAGGCACGTGCTCTACAAACTTGTATTCTGTCTTCAATGGTTGGAAAATCAAGAAGGTAGCGCATCGCCCTGCATTCTGTATCTCTTGCACATCCAAGAATAATGCGCATAGCTTCATTCTGTATCCTTTCCATACTTTCTATCTGCTTACGGCTGATAGTCAGGATTACCATCGCGTACTCAAAAACAGACATGACCAGCACCTTGTACATAAGACATAGATGGCGCTGCTCACAGTTTGCTGCCGCCATCACCCGCATCACAGCCAAACCCCGCTTGGCCTTTTTTATCACCTGGTCTATATGCTCATTAAAAGCTTCGATCAAACCGTATCCCCAGGTAATTCATTGCTTGCGTTCTTTCCACCATCTCTGAATATAGATTTACAGTTGATGTTGGAGTGTTGACAATATGATTATTCAACCAGAACCAAGTCACTGTTGCCTTTGTTGAGTTGACCATTGTCTCAACTTCAACACACCAAGTACGTTTACGATTGAGTTCGGTTTGTAGTTCCACAGCAACCTGATCTTTATCCTTACCCTGACGATACACTAAAATATAACATATATAACATCAATTCACATGTAGGTGCAAGTCTACCTACATCGGCAGAACAGAGCGGCAGTTGAACACAAAAGTTGCTGAACACATACCTCAATGGATCGACAAGATAGTACACACAGGCGATTTGAAGCTAGGGGGGCCGAAACGCTGGAAGCTTGCCGCTTCATCAATCGCTAGGCAAATGCTGGCAATCGGCTATCTGATTGATATAGACAGTGCCTTTCGCGTGTTGTTTAGCACACGAAATACTCGCTTGTTAAAGTTTGCAGAAGCGATAATGATCAATCTACACAAGCCAATGTTTTGGAAGCAGAAAGACATGTTAGTCAGTTTAAAATTACCGTGGTAGGCAATTGGCATTACTGTGCGAATATGTGTATATTTCAGCTTGAAAGATGTATCTGGTTAGTTTACTTTATGTTGTGTGAATTCTGCAATATGTACCTGACGAGGTGCGGCAAAATATGCCAGGCAATATATCGTGCAATCTATTGTTTTTGTCTTCGTTATTCAAATTCACTAAGGGAAAACATTGTTTTGAAAGAGAAATTAGTCGCTTCGTCGTCTTCTTCGTCGTCGTCTTCTTATTATTCTTCGTCCTCTTCACCTTCGTCTTCTTCTTCTTCTTCTTCTTCTTCTTCTTCTTCTTCTTCTTCTTCTTCTTCTTCTTCTTCTTCTTCTTCTTCTTCTTCTTCTTCTTCTTCTTCTTCTTCTTCTTCTTCTTCTTCTTCTTCTTCTTCTTCTATTTAGCCCAGTGATGTGTTGGGGGTAGCTGTAAGGATCTATTATACGCTCTTTCTAATGCTCTTTGTAAGTTGGTATTTATATCTCTAAGGTTGTTGTTAAAACCATTACTTCATCTGTTACGTGGTCTATCCCTTTGTTCTATATCCATTATATTTCTTCAAATGTGGCTTTTTTGTGGCAAATGGTGTCAGAGCATTCTTGTGCGGTGGCCAAACCGCATGTTGTTTTAGGTATGTTGATTTAGTTTAGTTTTTCGTTTTAGTTTAGTCGAGGGATCAATATCACGGCACACGAGTGTAACCCATAAGTGCTCCATTCTACGCCTAACTCAAGCCAGAGTGCACAGTGCACTAACTCCTTGGCATTGGCGAGAATCCTAAAATACTTTGGGTAGATTATTAACTCGAAATTTTGCCCGGGCAGCTCCGTTAGGCTACTCTTTTTCGATCTCCAACTGACAAAGGATATTTTACGTGCGCAGCAATACACACGGGCGTCCGATCTCAGTACCCTGAGACCAGGGGAAATGTTGTTACTAGAAGTCAACATGAAAAAAAACCCGGCCTTCACCGTGGCTTGAACCTGGGACCTCCAGCACTCGAGGCGGACACTATACCTCGAGACCACTCAGCCCCACTCAGTTTAGCATGTTGTTCTTGGTTTGATGCCTAGTAATCTTCTAACTTATTTATTATCCTATCTCTCACGGTTTCTACCTGCAGCTCTTTTAAGGCATCGCATCTCTGTTGTTATGGTTTTGCTCTAGTTAGTTGCAGTAAACGTCCATGTTTGTTTGACATTGGTAGCATAATGTCGGCCAAAAAATAGTTCTCATGAAATATCTTTAATACTTAGATTTGTCTTTGCACAACGTGTTAACATGTATATGTCCAATAAAAATTATTATAACCGAAAGCTAAAATAATAGAAAAATAATGTATGTCGAAGTTATCAGTTTACCAGAAACATATTTGATCCGACACGTTTCGTTTTCTTGGCACATTAATTCACCCTGTAATGTCTCCTGTTCCTTATATTTTATCAGCGCAACATCACAATGTGACACCACAAAGTATCCAGCCCTTTCATTGGTGTCAACACTGGGAACACGTCTGGGTGAATATTTCAGACAAGACTTCTTAATAATGCATTACGTTCTTATTGTATTTACACGTGCTGCAATGTTCTGCTCACGTTTAGACCGAACAGTTGGCCATCTGAGGTGATAGCTAAATAAAGTTGATTAATAATAGATCATAAACCATGACATTGATTACATGCTGTAGCAACAACACTTCATTCAAAGAACCAGAGGAAGTCTTTGTCGCGAATGGGTTTCACCGCCTGCTTCACGTTCCAAATGTTCTGGGTTTGATTCCGGCCTACGTCGTTCAGTTCACGAGGGTTCTCCATTCCCCCGCTTTCTCCTTCTCATTCCATCTACACTGACTGCTGAAGATGACATCAAGACCAGCACTGGGGGTGTTGCTGGAGCTACGGAGTTGGTGCTTTGTGCGACACTGTCGGCAGGTCGGCCTCTGGAAAGAGATCAAGCTAAATCGGATACAATCCGGTGCAACCAAGTCCATCCGCTTGCCTTTTAAAAACACCTTGATTTTTCAAAGAACTAGACTAAACATTAGTCATGAAAAACACAGGCACAAATACTTGCCAACAAATGCACAACTCCATCATTTTAATTATAACTTTGTCTGTGGAGAAGGAGTTACGGACGTAATTCGTAATACCGCGTTCGAAACACAGCTATGGACGATCTGGCAGCAGCCTGCCTTGCGTTGGTTTTCATAAACTGGTATGAGTGCCGGTTGTTCAGAAAGCAATGGCAAATCACTGAACGTAAAGTTGCCAAGAAATCACACACAGCCAAAAATGTTGGCGTTGACTGCGACATCCTGTAAAGATGTGCAACTAACTGTGCACTTGTCCGTCTGGTTCTCTATATACGAGTATAATTCCCATGTAAGGTTTCAGTGAATAGGTGTTGTCAATATGTCCGTTATTTTATTAATTGATTTCGATGAGATCTGCAGTTTATAGAAATATAACTGGATAAAGACACTAGTCCATTCTCTACCACTGAAATGATTAAGTGCTAAAAAGTATGAATAGCATTTTCTGCTCCATGTCCCTGTATGCCAAACTCTTCAGTGCTTTGAGCCCCTTCTAATATTTTGTAACCACCAATTCAACATGTTCCCTAACGGATAGGCTTCATTTTTGATAGAAGCCTGTCACCATTCCAGAATATGCTCATAATACATTTAGTATTAGCATGATACACAAGCTACTGCATAATTGTTGTTGTCGTTGTTGTTATTCACTTTTCTATTACGACTAGGAAATTGGGAACGTGGTGATTTAGTTCCATTCGGTAGACAGGAAGAACACATTCGGTGCATATTTGTGAATTACAATCGATGAATGCAAGATTTGTGTGATGACTAACTAAAATCGTCGTAAGAAATGGCTGTAAATTAATGGCAGTCTCGTGATTGGATTCGTTTATAGTCCTTGACATAACTGTAGAGATCATGTTCACTCCTCTTTTTGTTAGCCAGACTAGTGCATGGGAAAATGTATTATATGGAGGTGAAGAGAGGTCTTGCCTTGGTCAGCGTGAATCCCAGCAGCATCACGCCGGCATTCTGCATCCTTTGCTGCTTATAAGAATGTTCTTCCAATATGTACTGAAAAGGACAATGATTGTATTGAGCTTGTTGAAAGCGAAACACAATATTTGCGTCTTTGACCCACCACATGTGACTTCAGCAAGGCATTATTTATGTCGCGGGCTTGTCTTCCTTCTCTTCAACGCATGCTATATTAAATATTCGCTTCACGGTAAGTGAAATCACTGTCAAAATTTTGATAGAGAGGTTTACATGGCCCGCTTTTACCATTTCAAACGGCTGACTGTGCACAGCATGCACACCAAGGACGCATACCTTTCGAAGAAAACTTTCAGTTATTTAGAGAAATAAGGGACATGTTTTCATATGAAATTTTCACCAGCTCATAAGCTCACTAAATGGGTCTGCTAGAGTATTGAGATGCTCATTTGTTTCTAAAATCCTTGTCTTCTGGTTCACAGACAACTGAAGAAAGTCCACGTCTCCGAATTACACTACTTTATTTATTTAGAAAGAACCCATATCCTATAAATGGAAGTGGAGGGATAGATTTAAAATCGTTTTTAAAGGAATTACAATCAACAATATAAAGGTTGATGAAAGGGACGTTAACAGGCTAAGACAATACACCAGCTGAACTATTTAATTATGGTTAGACGAAAAACCAATGTCCACATCTAACATGCACTATCTGGAACATTGCCATTTCGCCCAGTATATGTAACAGAATAATCTACATTACCGTCTCTATAAAAATAATAATCTTCTTCTTCAGCGTTCCGAGCCATTGAGGTTCTTTGCTGCAGATACAATCCGTCTCCATTCGTCTCTCTGGTTGACCTTCTCTTGCCAGTCGTTGAATCCAAGTGCTTGTAGGTATATATATATATATATATATATACTATATATATATATATATATATATATATATATATATATATATATATATATATATAATATATATATATATATATATAGTCGGAGCGACTGTAACAACTATAGGGGTATCTCACTTCTGTGTATTGTTGGAAAAGTATTTGCCAGAATTGTCCTGCGCAGACTTCAAGTCCTAGGAGATCAAGTCTACCCCGAATCACAGTGTGGCTTTCGACAGAACCGGTCTACCACTGATATGATATTCTCATTGCGACAAATGCAAGAAAAATGCCGTGAACAGAATCAACCACTGTTTATTGCCTTCATCGACCTCACAAAGGCATTTGATTTGGTCAGTCGTGAGGGTCTGTTCAAGACCCACTCTGAGGAAGAATTGCAATGTCTACTATCTGCATTCTCCAATGCTTGTTCTGAATTTGGTTTAACAATTAGCAAAAAGAAGACACAGATTATGCCACAAGGTGCACATGGGGTACCATCAATCTTTATTGACGACGCAGAACTAGAGATAGTAGACCATTTTACATATCTAGGATCAGTGGTAAATAGCAAATTATCCCTAGATCAGGAAATCAACATCCGGATTGGTAAGGCAGCAACAACAATGAACAGGTTAAGAAAAAGAGTCTGGGAGAACAGGAAGCTTACTGCCAAAACAAAAGTCCTTGTCTATCAAGCCTGTGTCCTTAGTACTCTTCTCTATGGCAGTGAAACCTGGACAACTTACTCACACCAAGAGAACAACTTAAACAGCTTTCATATGCGGTGTCTGCGAAGAATTCTTGGTATTAAGTGGCAAGACAAAATCACAAATACTGAAGTATTGGAAAGATCAGGTTGTGTGACAGTTTATTCCATGCTCAGTCTTCGTAGACTTAGATGGATAGGACATCTTAGGAGGATGGATGATGGTAGAATACCAAAGGATATCTTTTTTGGTGAATTACAGATGGGTAAGAGATCTCAGGGTCGGCCTCTACTACGATACAAAGATGTGTGTAAGCGGGACATGATTGATACAGGCATTGATAATGCACATTGGGAGCAAGTCGCCGCTGAACGTGTTGCATGGAGGGCAAATATCAGAAATGGAATAAAGTCAAAGGAGAAAATTATTGCAGAAAAGTCACACACCAAGCGTTTGAGACGTAAGATGGTGCATGATGGTGGAAATGACCACGTGGTCATATGCATCCACTGTGAACGGACATTTACAGCGCAAATTGGCCTTATCAGTCACACTCGCTACCGCCATAGTTAAAAGTTATTATGCCTTTTTAAAGCACAAACTATCGTCTGTCAAGACGGCAAGGTGCCAATGATGATGATATATATATATATATATATATATATATATATATATATATATATATATATATATATATATATATATATATATATATATATATATTATCTCTCCACCGTCTTCTTGGTCTTGTTATGGAGATCTCTTTTATATTCCCAATTTTTTCTCGGCTATTTGTCGTAAGATAAATATCTGATCTATTGTTGATCTGTTTTGTCTAAAACCCGCCTGGTAGTCTCACCTAATATGTATTCTGAATATGGTTTTAGTCTATTTAGTAATACTGCGGATAGTATCTTATAGCTTATGGACAGTAGTGATATTCCTCTATAATTTTCACACTGGAAACTTGTCTCCTTTCTTAAAGATAGGTATCAATAATGACTCTTTCCAGTCATGGGGTAATTCTTCAGTCCTCCAGATGTTTATTATTAGTTCGTATAGCTTTAGTTGTAATGCATGGCCACCCGCCTTTATAAATTCAGCAGCAATTCCATCAGCCCCAGTTGCCTTATTGTTATTGCCTTACAAGTCGTGTGATTACATATAGGATTTCTTCAAATGCAGGTTCTTCAATTTGTGGTTCACACGTTAGAACCTCTTCCTGTGAGAAAGTGTTGCTTGGAGCTTCACAATTTAGTAATTCAACAAAGTATTCTGTCCATGTGTTGCACATTTCCTCATTGGTATTTATCATATTCCCATGTTTGCCTTTTAAACCATATGTGTTGTGTTGGTGCCCTCGTTTCATTGACTTCAGTTCTTTAAAAAACTTTCTGCATTCGTTTTTCTGGTGATTAGTTTCCGTATCTTTTATTATATTACTCATATATTCTCGCTTCTGCTGTCGAACTATTTTTGTAGCCTCTTTACATTCATTTCTATATTGCTCTTCCTTTTGGATGTTGTTGATGTCATTTAGCCATAGCTGTCTGGCATTCATTTTCTTAATGACTGCTTCTTCACATTTTGGATTGAACCATCTGTCCTTCTATGCGTGGTTAACACACCGAGACATTCTTCTGCGGCAGATTGAATTGTATTCTTGATATTCAACCAAGTTTGGTCAACGCTTTCCTCCAACGGGTTTTGTAGAATTTCAAGTTTACCTTTTATTTCATCTGCAAATTTCTCTTTGACTGTAATTTCTTGTAGTTTTTCTCTGTTATATGCTGGGTGTAACCTTTGTAGTTTAGCATAGAAAGCTCTCTTAAGTTTTATTTTAAATTTTGCACAGACGAGGAAGTGGTCGTTGTGGCACTCAGCTCTCTATAGCTTCTAACTTGTTGTATGTTTGATGCATTTTTGTTGTTAATTAAAATGTGATCTATTTGATTATAGGTTCTCTTGTCACATGATTTCCAAGTTTGTTTATGTATATCCTTTCTTTGCAATCTGGTACTGCTGATCTGCAGTCCTTTGGCTTCTGCTAGGTTGATGACTCTCCATCCATTATCATTTGAAATTGTATGTAGGCTTTCCATACCGGCAACTTTTTTATGAGTTTGCTCTCTACCTATTTTTGCGTTGAAGTCTCCCAGCACAATCAGGATGTCCTGTTTGGGGGTTTCTTCTATGACATCTTCCAGGTCATTATAAAAGTCTTCTTTAATATCATCTTCTTTCTCTTCAGTAGGTGCATGCACATTAATCATCGTTGTATTTTTCCATTTACCTATTATTCGTAATTTACTAATCCTGTCATTAACAGCATTAAAGTTTAGAACGTTCCCCCATAACTCTTTCATGATGACAAATCCTGTTCCTAATTCATGTTTATTTTGGGTGTTTCCTCCAAATGTTATAATCATTCCATTTTGCTCTACAGTACCCTCTCCTGGCCACCTTATTTCTTGAATTCCTGTTATATCCATTTTATACTCAACCAGCTCCCGGGTTAATTCTTCGGCCGCTCCTAGTTCCATGTTCCAAATCTCAAAAGACCTTTAACGTTCCAAGGTTGATGTCCAATAAGTCAGTCCGAATCCGAGGCTCATGTATCTGTTTTGTAACAAAATGGTTTTCACAAAGGTGGGGATGATAATCCCATGCTTCAACCCCCAACCTGGAGGACCAAGGTGTTTCTCTTTGTCTGTTCTCTACCCTTTGACCTGTCCGGCTTGGGAGTCCCTGCTGGTAGCTACGCTACCGCCGGCATAGCTCTCAGGGTCCTTGAGAAACTCAAGCTTCCCCACCACGACAAGGTGGAAACAACAACAACAACAACAACACCAACAACAACAACAACAACAATAATAATAATAATAATAATAATAATAATAATAATAATAATAAAACCATAGTATAATAGCCAGTCATCTTTTGGTAGACAGCATGTTCCCCACAGTTAATAACAACTGCCACATCATTCATTAATGTTAGTGAGTCATGTAGTAGTGATGTGTTTTATTTTTTATTTCTCCCATGGTTTTATATTGCATATATTTTATATTGTTGTTGTTCTCAGTTAGCCTCGAATGATGCATGGATGAAATAATGTATGAAAGGGCAGAATGTTAGACGGGCATACTTTCCAAGTACTTAAACCTTTGAAAATAAAGTGTGTTCGTTCGTTCGTTCGTTCTCGAAGAAAGAAACTGTAAGCGGTGCACCAATTCCATCCATCATGTGTCATGCCGGTAATGTGTTGCCATCTCAGTCGATCACCAGAGTCGTGGATCAGCTCCGTGTTCCTGTCTCGACCATGCCACGTGACCAAGCCATCTATGTATTTACTTCTTGGTCTTCCCCTTGGTCTCTTCCCTTAGATCCTACCAGAAGTCATCAAGTTCTCCAATTCATTTCTTCACATAGCATGCCCAAACATTTTTGACTGTCTACGTCTAATGTCTCTAATCAGTTTGCGATCTTCATTTGTTTCTTGAAGGACTTCTTAATAGGTTTTTCTGTCTGTCCATGGTATTCTTTGCATTTTCCTCAGAAACCACATTTCCACAGCCATCGGATGTTTTTAAGATTGTCTGCTCATTGTCCACGCTTCACATCCATACAAAAGTATAGGTTCTATGTAGCACTTCAACACTGTATTTTCTCGTTTCAATTGGTATAGTTTTATTGGTCAGTATATTTTTCATCTTGCGAAAGGCTACAGATAATATCACAATAGAAATTATCAATGCCTTAGAAGAATATGGAATATACCAAGTCACCAGACTGCTGAAGACAATATATGATACTGGAGATATATCTCATGAATTATGTAATTCTATATTTAATGCAATCCCAAAGAAATCAGGAGCCTTAGAATGCAATCAACATCGAACAATTAGTATAATGAGCTACATCACGAAGATCCTGCTGAGAATTATCATGCAAAGAGTTAGGATCAAATTACAACCCGAAATAGGAGAAGAACAATGTGGGTTTGTAGAAGGCGAGGGCACAGTAATTGCTGTGTATATACTGAGAACAGTAATTGAACATTCTATAGAAGTAAACAAAGATCTATATCTTTGCTTTATTTATTATACAAAGGCTTTCGATAAAGTAAGACTTGTCGACATGATAAGGATGCTTGAATATCTACAAATTGATGGAAAAGACCTTAGACTTGTAAAAAACATATATTGGAAACAACAAGCTGCCATCATAATTGATAATGATGTAGGTCAATATCAGCATATTAAAAGAGATGTGAGACAGGGATGTGTAATGTCTCCAGATTTTGTTTTCCCTGTAGAGTGAAAATATTTTCAGAAATATAGAAGACTAGCTGACCCGGCCCGGCTTCGCCCAGTCCCTGGTGGGGAGCATCTAATTTAATTCATATAAGTAGTCATATAAGTTCTCGTTCCCGTTACCGACTGTCTGTCTGTCTGTCTGTCTGTCTGTCTGTCTGTCTGTCTGTCTGTCTGTCTGTCTGTCTGTCTGTCTGTCTGTCTGTTGTCTGTCTGTCTGTCTGTCTGTCTGTCTGTCTGTCTGTATGTATGTATGTCTGTCTGTCTGTCTTTCTGTCTGTCTTTCTGTCTGTCTGTCCGTCTGACCCGGCCCGGCATCGCCCAACTCCTAGTGTGGAGCATCTCATTTAATTCATATAAGTAGTCATATAAGCTCCCGTTCCCGTTCCCGACTATCTATCTGTCTGTCTGTTTATATGTCTGTCTGTCTGTCTGTCTGTCTGTCTGTCTGTCTGTCTGTCTGTCTGTCTGTCTGATCCGGCCCGGCTTCGCCCAGCCCCTGATGGCGAGCATCTCATTTAATTCATATAAGTAGTCATATAAGTTCCCGTTCCCGACTGTCTGTCTGTCTGTCTGTCTGTCTGTCTGTCTGTCTGTCTGTCTGTCTGTCTGTCTGTCTGTCTGTCTGTCTGTCTGTCTGTCTGTCCGTCCCTCCCTCTCTGTCTGTCTGTCTGTCTGCCTGTCTGTCTAATCATTTATTGGTTGCAGTTAGAACAACCTTAGATAAACGAAGACCAACTTACAAAAAGCATTAGAAAGAGCACTTGAAAGATCTTTACATCTTCCCCAACAATTAACTTGGGTAAATGGAGCGGCGGCAGCAGCATCAGCAGAAGAAGGAAAAGGAGGAGTAGACAACTGCAGCGAAAAGGTGGGTCTGTCTATCTATCTGACCCGGCGTGGCTTCGCCCAGCTCCTGGCGGGTAGCGTCTCATTAAATTCATACAACAAAAAAAGTAACTTAAAAGAATGTCCTTCCACACACCATCCATTATTTTTAATGAAAACTCTTTCTAATCACCTGCATGACTACAGTAACTTCTTAAGCATAAAAAGATGAGTTACAATGTTATGCATTGTGCATTATTTTTATGAAAACTTTGAAAATGCCTTAAAGATTGTATCATTATTTATTATAACTCATATGCCGGTACATAACTATAGACACAGAGTTTATAAATCTTTGAAAACGATGCCACAATATGACTATAAGGTATACAGAAAAGTTATTCCCCTTGAAATAACTTTTACAGAGTTAGGTCCCCTGAGATATATGAAATTATAATGAAAAATGGAAAATTAAATAATATTGGGTAAGCAGCCGATTTCACACTAAAAAAATATGACAGTGGGCTGCGCTGGAATGAAAGGAAGACGTGTAGAAAATTTCATCTCAATTAGATGGGCCGTTCGCGAGCGCATAAAGGACATAGGGACATACAGACAGACAGACGGAGATCGCCTTTTATATATAAGATATTGAATGAATCAACATTGGGGAGGGGGGAAGCGATACATCAATAACATTAGATATGCAGATGATACAGTCATCATTGCAGACAATGAACAGGACCTGCAAAATTTAGTAGATGCGGTTGTTGCACACAGTGAACAACTAGGGTTAGAACTGAATATTAAGAAGACACAGATTATGGTCGTCACTGGGAAGAAGGAAATACCACAATGTGATATTCGAGTAAATGGGCATATCCTTAAGCAAATGAATCGATACAGTTATCTCGGCACAGTCATAACATCTTATGAGAGATGCCTTGAAGAGATTAGAACAAGATTTGCCATTGCGAAGGTAGCCTTTTGCAAGATGAAAAACACACTGACTAATAAAAAGATATCAATTGAAACGAGAAAAAGAGTGTTGAAGTGCTACATAGAACCTTTACTTTTGTATGGATGTGAAGCAAGAACAATGCGCAGTCAAGCCGAAAAACAGCTGATGGCTGTGGAAATTTGGTTTCTGGGGAGAATGCAAAGAATACCATGGACAGACAGAAAAACCAATGAACAAATCCTTCAAGAAACAAATGAAGATCGTAAACTGATTAGAGCCATTTGTGACAGGATTGCCTCGGTTGTTGGGAATGAACACAAGCACCGAGGTATCCCTAGCACTCACGTGTATACTAACCCCAGGAGCTGGACAGGTAGATACACTATAAACTCTGCTACTGACCCTTTTATGTGTTATGAGTCTACAAGCCCCTCCCCGATTCTAGACCTCTACTATCTACCCTCTACCTATGGACAATGAACTCTGAGGCACACACTCAATAACTATAGAAAAGAACATAAGTTTATTCTACACTAAAGACACAGGAAGGAATTGAACACTCTGATAGAATACAAACTATTTACAATACAGAGAATAGATCAGAGACAGAGTCAGAGATAAGTCCATGTTCTTCATCAGACTGAGAGGCAGATTTGCTGTGTGTTCCGTTCAGTCTGTCCAACACTCACCCGGCTCCCTCCCAGTACGGTTGACTGGAACCTTGGAGACCACTCCGTCCCAAGAGCTCGGATCAGCAATCAATGGAGTTAACCACTCGGACCACAGCTGACTAGATGAACTTCAACTCAACAATATCACTATGAGTCACTGACTAATGAAACTAAGACAGTTCTCATTATTCAGCCTGGCTGGGAGACCCTCTAGCCTGTGGTGTCCCCAGGTAAACATTAGTCTTGGCATCCATAGTTATAGCAACAACTCAACACAAAGAATACCATGGACAGCCAGAAAGACCAATGAACAGGTCCTTCAAGAAACAAACGAAGATCGTAAACTGATTAGAGACATTAGACGCAGACAGTCACAGTTTTTTGGGCATGTTATGAGAAGAAATGAATTGGAGAACTTGGTGACAACTGGTAAAATCGAAGGGAACAGACCAAGAGGAAGACCTAGAAGCAAATACCTGAATGGCTTGGCCTCGTGGCATCGTCGAGACAGAAACACGGAGCTGATCCACGACTCTGCTGATCGAGTGAGATGGCAAAACATGACCGCCCACGCATACCGGCATGGTACATGATTGATGGATATATATATATATATATATATATATATATATATATATATATATATATATATATATATATATATATATATATATATATATATATATATATATGATATTGTTGTGGCGTATACATTAGGTAATGTAGTTGGATACTTACATGAGCGATTTACCGAACGACGACGTGGTTCGATGCGATATGCCTCTGCATTATTGGCGAGATGTGATAATGCGTTCGAGGGTCTTTTATTACTGTCCTGTTCTTTTCAGACTGGTATGAGTACATGAGTGCTGGTGCGATGGATGTATGGAAAGACGCATTTACGTCCTGTATGTGTCTTAACTCTGTTATGTAAAGCTGCACTACTTTGTGTCATTTAATATTGTTTACACTCTCACAGCTTTACCACAGTTCCATCTAATTTTACCTCACTGAATAAACTGATATTGGCATAGTTCATTATCAATCTCAAGCGCAGCTTATTGTTTCCAGCATTTTTTAAAAAGTGTTTCCCATCATTCTTTAAGCATTTTCATCCGTGTTGACATGTCTTACTTTATCAAAAGATTTTGCGTAGTCAATGAAGCAAAGATGCAGGTCATTGTTAACTCCCCCCCCCCCCCTCCTCGTTCGATTACCTTTCTCAGCAAGTACACATCATTTACTGTGCCATATCCTTCTAAAATGTCTAAAACACACATAGCCTATACCGAGACCAAGACATATGTATGAAGCAATTATAGAAGTCGGAATCAGCGCATCCATACTACCAGAAAGATACTGCATATTACAAACTTCCAATCACTTTGATAATACATTTTTATTATATAATTATAATTATTTCTGTTTTTCTGCTATTCAGACTAAACATGTTCATTTGGCATTCTCCTAAACTGTTTATACTATTTTCACTATACGGAGAAAAACAAAGGTCTCTAAGCATTACACATTAGTGTCACAAACCTCACTTGATCGGCTAATATTGATCTACCTCATTATCAATGTTTACGACAGCCTGCTGTTTCCATTATATTTATTTTGTTAAGTATAAAGTATTTTCCGTCTATTTGCATCTTTATCATGCCGATGTGTCTAACTCTATCGAAATCTTGTATATGCTCACTGCAGCAAAGACTGTGTGTACTTCTGATGAACACTCCATTAATGTTCTCAGCAAACACACATAATTTGATGTACTCTTGCTTTCTACAAACCCATACTGTTTTTCTCATAATTATAGTTGTTTTTTCTTTCTAACACTGTATGACATTATGATGTTTGCGCCAATGCACCTTTCTGAATGCGTAGGAATATGACCGCCTCAACATTTGGAATTCTTACAGTAAAAGCCTCTGTTCCAATTTGAATGGCACCAAAAAATACACCCGCTTCAACATGCGGAACAAGACAGCTGCAGAAAATCTGCGTGATCTGTGTGGGCTGACGACATCTCTAGAGCGAAATAAATAGGAGTGGTTATTATTTGTTGTAGCGGGGGCGAAATTAGCATAAGCTTATTTAAATGAGACATTAGCACAAGCTTATTTAAATGAGAACATTAGCATAAGCTTATGTAAATTAGGATAGACTTATGTAATGAGGAGACGGATTTCAAATATTCATGGCAGTTGGCTGGAAACCCTTGAGGAGGAAAGCTGTGTTATTTCAAGCAATTAATATATAGGTAAATTCTAAATTCATGGAGATATCGGTGAGTCAATGCTCATAATGAATAGACTTATATTAGTGGATAGAGTAGAGGGATTTGAACTTTTAGTAGAACTCATTTTGTGATTATAAAAGTAGTGAGTTAGATCTACAGAAATACTCGAAAGATATAGGCGATTCTTTCTTTGACTAAGAAAATATCGAATAAATATCTTTCATTGCTCTGTTCATACACATCATTCAGAGTCTTCATACTTAGCTTATGATTATGATATGCAACAAAAGAAAAAGCAAAAGCAGCGGCTGCAGCAGGATATAACAATATGAATTGCAAACAAATAGGTATATTTAGCTTATGCGAAAAGAACAGACATACTAAACACAGACACAATGTGCATACCTTACAATGGCCTCCATACATAGGTGAAAACAAAATGAGACGTATCCAGTCTCACCATAGAGATAAGCCTTCCACAGTCCCACCACACAACACCTTAACATTTTCCAATCTTTAATTAAATCCCATTGCACATGGACTCCACCTTCCGGAGTCTTTAACGCACTTGACCTATACATAGCCAACACACCCCATGATATCAAGCAACTTTCCTTCCCTTGCCTGAAACGCTCTAATCTATCCACTCCAGAATGGCGTGCCTTATCCCAAGAATGGCGTGCCTTATCCCAACTACAGCGCTGTCAGAACATAGTCATCAATCATGCGGATAAGGGAAGTGCAGTAGTTGTTTGGCGTAAAGATCTATATGGCGAGGAAGGCATGTCCAAACTTAATAAACCTAATAATTATTTCCCCTTTGCTGAAGACCCCACTCTCTCTTATAACCGGAGAGATTCGCGACACCATCAAACACTTCCCACGTGAGAATGCCCTACCACCCAGTGCCTCTTCACTATACATCCATGACTCCGACCTGGGCAAAGCCACCCTCTACATGCTGCCAAAAATACGTAAACTAAACAATCCTGGACATCCGATAGTTTCCACCTTCTCATGCCCGACTGAACTGATTTATTGACAACGTTTGCCAACCTCTAGTTGCGAATCTCCCGTCATATATCAAAGATACAACGCATCCGCTACTGTCATTTGACTCTCTCCAACTGACACCGGGGAACATATACAGACTATTATTAATGGATGTATGCTCTGTCTATTCCTCCATTCCTCACGTTGATGGCCTCGCGGCGTTACAATTTATTCTTGATCAACGCGTAGATCAAGCCATCCCTACTCGTGCCTGGTGAGACTCGCTGAATTGGTCCTCACAAATAATTTAAGTTCAATGGCCACTACTTTGAACAAATCGGTGGTGTCACCATGGTACGAAAATGAGACCCAGCTACACGTGGTTATTTATGGGGCATTTGGAACACCAGATTGGATTCAGCTATGATTGCCTTCTCCCTTCTTTTTACTATATTGATGACGGCATTGGTCTCACTGACATGACAGAGGCGGAACTACACCGCTTCATCAAGGATCAAATTTACCACAGAAATGTCTACCACTTCAGTAAATTTCCTTGACACCACAATTAAAATAAATCCTGCAGGCCTCACGACACCCGTGTACTACAAACCTACGGATTCTCACGGTTTCCTCCTATACAGTTCATCCCACCCCAAGAGCTGCAAAGATATTCCCAGCTACTCTGTCTTCGTCGTATCTGTCAGGATGATAATGATTTCCTAGAGAAAGCCTATGAAATGCTAGACTTTTCCCGCAAGCGGGCCTACCCAGAGCACATTCTGTACATAGCTTTCTGTCGCATAACACAAGTCTCGCGTGAAACGTCCCTTGCCAAGAAAACGCGACCTTCTAACAATGAACCTAAACTTATCTTCACCTTTCCCCCACATGACCATGCCTATCAAGCATATTTTTCTCCAACATTGATCTATCCTGGGATCCGACCCAACCACTCGTGCTGTGTTCTCTAACGGCCCTATGGTAATTTTCCACCGAAACAAGAGTCTCAGAGACAACCTTGTTCATAGCCCCCCTCCCCCCACACACGCAGAGATACTTCATCAGTGGGAACATTTCAATGCCACCGTAAGAATTGTCTGACATGCCTCCCTCCCCCCCCCCCCCCCCCCCGTTTTTCATTCACCGGCGATTACATTCCCCTAAACACCTTCTTGATAGATTATTTCACTTGCATATCCAGCAATCTTATATATGTTATCATCTGCAAACGATGTTACTGAAAATATATTGGTCAAACTAGCAGACGATTTGCCGATCGCCTTAGGGAACACATTAGGGATATTAATCAAGACAGTGACAAACCTCTCCCCAAGCATTTTAATTCTTCTAACCCCAATGGAGTCGACGATGTATGTGCATTGAAACCTTGCTTTTCTAACAACCCCATTAGGCTTAAAATTGAAAGCCAAATAATAAACTCACTGGGATGCATCTATCCAGCTGGAATCAATACTGTTGTGGACGCAACTATATAACTATGCACTCTTCCCTCTCTATGTTTATATCAAACTGTTTATATTGTTTATAACTATGCTGTCTTCCCTCTATGTATTCATATCGAACTGTTTACACACGACTATATACTCATATCTATCAGTTTACACATTTTTGGCCACACACATCCTATCTGGCAATCTGGCAGCCGAATCTGCAGCAAAAGAGCGCCTTTCTAAACCGGTTTGAACCACTATTTCTGAGAATTAAGAAGTTGTGTTTATTTTATTTTTTTTTTCTTTCCTTTTTTAACTGTTTGTGTTGTCATGTCTTTGTCAAGATTCTTAGAAATCGAAACGTCGTTGTGTCCTATAATACTTATTTGTATTTTATTACTTCATTATTATATACTTATTGATTTTGTTTTCACCTGTGTATGGAGTCCATTTTAAGGTATGTACATTGTGTCTAATAATCTCTTTATCCATCCATCATGTACCATGCCGATAAGCGTGGGCGGTCATGTTTTGCCATCTCACTCGATCACCAGAGTCGTGGATCAGCTCCGTGTGTCTGTCTTGACCATGCTAAGTGGCCAAACCATCCAGATATTTACTTCTTGGTCTTCCCCTTGGTCTCTTCCCTTCGATCTTGTCAGTTGTCACCCTGTTCTCCAATTCATTCCGTCTCATAAAAAAATTTTTTGTTGCGTATTCCTAACGGGACGTTGCAGTCAACACCAGCATTTTTCAGCTGCTGTTGATGTACCAGGCAAGTGTTAAGCTCAGTAGTTTGCCATTGCTTTCTGAACGACCGGCTCTCATATCAGCACGTTACAACACAACGCGACACGGTCTGCTGCACGAATCGTTCGCAGCTGAGCTTCGAACGCCATGTACCCGGCTCACGAACCGCGTTCGCAAGCCTTTAGCCACGGAGACGGTTCTTCTCATAACAAGCACAAAAATGTTGATTATCTACGTCTAATGTCTGTAATCAGTTAACGATCTTCAATAGTTTCTTGTAGGATTTGTTCATATATATATATATTATGAGTTTTTCTATGAATGTATAGATATGTGTGCGATGGTGTTTCCACCTTGTCGTGGAGGGGGAGCTTGAGTTTCTCAATGACCCTGAGAGCTATGCCGGCGGTAGCATAGCTACCAGCAGGGCCTCCCAAACCGGACAGGTCAAAGGGTAGAGAACAGACAAAGAGAAACACCCTGGTCCTCCAGGTTGGGGGTTGAAGCGTGGGGTTAACATCCCAACTTTTGTAAAAACCATTTTGTTACGAAAGAGATACATGAGCCTCGAATTCGGACTGACTTATTTGGACATCGACCTTGGAACGTTTAAGGTCTTTTGAGATTTGGAAAATGGAATGTACGGGACACTATATCGAACTGGAGCGGCCGAAGAATTAACCAGGAGCTGGTTGAGTATAAAATATATATATAGGAATATATGGAGGAAACAATCAAAATAAACATGAATTAGGAACAGGATTTGTCATCAAAAAAGAGTTATGGGGGAACGTTCTAAACTTTAAAGCTGTTAATGACAGGATTAGTAAATTACGAATAATAGGTAAATGGACAAATATAACGATGATTAATGTGCATGCACCTACTGAAGAGAAAGAAGATGATATTAAAGAAGACTTTTATAATGACCTGGAAGATGTCATAGAAGAAACCCCCAAACAGGACATCCTGATTGTGCTGGGACACTTCAACGCAAAAATAGGTAGAGAGCAAACTCATAAAAAAGTTGCCGGTATGGAAAGACTACATTCAACTTTAAATGATAATGGATGGAGAGTCATCAACCTAGCACAGTAGTTCTCAACCTATTTTGGCCCGTGCCCCCCTTTACCATATTTTCAGAACGTCATTCCCCCCCTTAATATAAAAAATTTGGCCCGTGCCCCCCCCCCCCTTTTCACCGTATTTTCAGAACGTCATTCCCCCCCCCCCTTTCATATTTCCTATCTAAAACCCACCCACCCCCACCACTATACAGTATACTTAAAAATGTAAGGTAAATGTAATAGCACATACTAAAACAAGTCTAGACAAACATGATTTGTGGGTCTGCTGACTTTATAAAATGAATTTTAGAAGGATGAGACGTACTTAACTGTAAAGTATGAAGGGAAAAACAATATCAAGTAATCGGTTCTTGTATTAACGCGATCTTGAAATGGTCTTCATTCCCCCCCCCCCCCTGGAAACCCTAAATTCCTCCCTTGGGGGGAATTCCCCACCGGTTGAGAACCACTGACCTAGCAGAAGCCAAAGGACTGCAGATCAGCAGTACCAGACTGCAGAGAAAGGATATACATAAACAAACTTGGAAATCATGTGACAAGAGAACCTATAATCAAATAGATCACATTTTAATTACCAATAAAAATGCATCAAACATACAACAAGTTAGAAGCTATAGAGGAGCTGAGTGCCACAGCGACCACTTCCTCGTTGGGGCAACATTTTAAAAAAAACTTAAGAGAGCTTTCTATGCTAAACTACAAAGGTTACACCCAACATATAGCAGAGAAAAATTACAAGAAATTACAGCCAAAGAGAAATTTGTAGATGAAATAAAATGTAAACTTCAAATTATACAAAACCCGTTGGAGGAAAGCGTTGACCAAACTTGGTTGAATATCAAGAATACAATTCAATCTACCGCAGAAGAATGTCTCGGTGTGTTAACCACGCATAGAAAGAACAGATGGTCCAATCCAAAATGTGAAGAAGCAGTCATTAGGAAAAAGAATGCCAGACAGCTATGGCTAAATGACACCAACAACATCCAAAAGGAAGAGCAATATAGAAATGAATGTAAAGAGGCTACAAAAATAGTTCGACAGCAGAAGCGAGAATATATGAGTAATATAATCAAAGATACGGAAACTAATCACCAGAAAAACGAATGCAGAAAGTTTTTTAAGGAACTGAAGTCAATGAAACGAGGGCACCAACACAACACACATGGTTTAAAAGACAACACTGGGAATATGATAAATACCAATGAGGAAATGTGCAACACATGGAAAGAATATTTTGTTCAATTACTAAATTGTGAAGCTCCAAGTAACACTTTCCCTCAGGAAGAGGTTCTAACGTGTGAACCACAAATTGAAGAACCTGCATTTGAAGAAATCCTATATGTAATCACACGACTTAAAAATAATAAGGCAACTGGAGCTGATGGAATTGCTGCTGAATTTATAAAGGCGGGTGGCCATGCATTACACCTAAAGCTATACGAACTAATAATAAAAATCTGGAGGACTGAAGAATTACCCCATGACTGGAAAGAGTCATTATTGATACCTATCTTTAAGAAAGGAGACAAGTTCCAGTGTGAAAATTATAGAGGAATATCACTACTGTCCATATGCTATAAGATACTATACGCAGTATTACTAAATAGACTAAAACCATATTCAGAATACATATTAGGTGACGGTCATCGGATAACAGTTGATTGCCTTGTTTGTCGTTCCAATAATATCCTTGGAATTCAACAAATTTCAGCGAAGCAACATAACATTTAGAGCCAGAAATCTGGTTCTGAAACAACGGGAAATTTTACGATGGTGGTTTGTCGGACCGCCGATCAAATGACCTTCAAAAAGCAACGATGGGCAGAACATTTCAAAGAAATATTAAATAGACCGCAGCCTGACACTGTTCCGAACCTGGATGGAGAAATTACTATGCCCCCACTGGATGCCTCCTGCGAGTCATTCACCATGGAAGAGATTAAAGCAGCCACCAAAAAATTGAAGAACAACAAAGCTGTTGGTGAAGATGAAATCTCAGGAGAAATGCTCAAAGCAGCAGATGAGAACACCTTACAACGTTTGTTACAGCTGATCAATGAAATCTGGCAAAGCGAATCCCCACCACAACAGTGGAAAGATGGTGTAATTTTCAAACTGCCTAAAAAGGGCGATATGTCTGATTGCAATAATTGGCGTGGTATCACTCTATTGTCAGTACCAGGAAAACTTTTTTGTAGCATGTTACTTGAGAGATTGAAAAAGGCGATAGATGAAAGGCTCAGAGAAGAACAAGCAGGCTTCAGACCAAAACGGTCATGCATAGACCACATTTTCACCCTCAGAATAATCATTGAAGACTCCGTAGAATTCCAGTCGAAATTAATCACAAACTTTGTCGACTTTCAAAAAGCCTTCGACAGCATCCACCGTCCTTCACTTTGGAATCTACTTAACATCTATGGTTTTCCTACCAAATATACCAACGTCATAAAATCTTTCTACAAAGAGACACGTTGCTGCGTAAGAACAGAAACAGGCAACTCTGACTGGTTCTCAGTCGAAACAGGAGTGAAACAGGGTTGTGTCTTATCACCGATGCTTTTTGGAATAGCTATCGATTGGGTCATGCGCAAATGCACAAGCAACACAAATATGGGTATTCATTGGGTTGACAAAATTCTAGAAGACCTGGACTTTGCCGACGACATAGTGCTTTTGAGTTCAACACATCCGGATGCTCAAGAGAAAATAAACCACCTCCAAAATGTTTCAGGGCAAATTGGTCTCCAAATTAACACCACAAAAACAAAGACTATTGATCTTACCAACAGTTCAGATGAGACCAAATTGAACAGCTACGTTCTTGAAAAAGTCAACAGCTTCACATACCTAGGAAGCAAAATGACATCCACAGGGGACTCAACACCAGAAATATCAATCTAGAATCGCACTGGCATCTAGTGCCTTCAATAAACTGTCAAACATCTGGAAGTCAAAGACACTCAGCAAACACACAAAACTTAAAATCTTCAACTCTTGTGTGATTCCAGTGTTAACGTATGGATGTGAAAGTTGGAAATCAACGGTAGCTTTAGATAAAAAATTAGACAATTTTGAGAACAAATGTCTTAGAAGACTTCTAAACATCCACTGGACAGACTTCAGAACCAATTCGCAAATAAGACAAGAGACTAAGCAAGATACAGTATCCAATTTCATAAGAAGACGCCGTTGGAACTACATCGGCCATGTACTCAGAATGGACAAGACAAGACTCCCCTACCAAGCCCTCATATGGTCACCGGTAGGGAAAAGAAAACGGGGAAGACCAAGAGAGACCCTGCGTAGAACCATCATTAGAGAAGGCTCATTCAATGGCCAAGTAAATATCCAAGATCTACAACAGATAGCAGCGAACCGCCAGGCATGGAGAGACAGGACTTCTGCCCTATGCGCCGCCTTAGGCTCAAGAGGAAAGACTAACTAACTAATTAGGTGACACTACCAGGCGGGTCTTAGACAAAACAGATCAACAATATATCAGATATTTATCTTACGACAAATAGCTGAGAAAAATTGGGAATATAAAAGATTTCTCCATAACATTTTTGTGGATTGTAAAAACGCGTATGATAGTGTCCATAGGAATTGTCTATGGAATTCTATGCGGGAATTTGGAATACCAAGGAAGTTAATCAACATCAGCAGACTATGCATGGAAGATACTTATAATATAGTAACATATAAAGGCAGGAAATCAGACCCTTTCCAAATAACATCTGGCTTAAAACAGGGTGATGCACTATCGCCGCTACTCTTCAATCTGGCTCTAGAGAAAGTTGTAAGGAGGGTAAAGTAGGAATTTGATATTGGAGGAACATCCAAGCTGCTTGGTTATGCAGATGATATAGATATTATAGGGAAAATGAACAAAAGACATTGGAAATATTGACTCACTTAAAGGAAAAAGCCCAACAGATGGGGCTGGTTATCAACAAAGATAAGACAGAATATATGGTAATTTCAAGAGAAGGAATGGCTAAAAAATCTGGCCACATACAAATAGACAATAAGACCATGAAAAGAACGTAAACATACAAATACCTGGGTACAATCTTCAACTGCTCCAACATCATAAGGGAAGAAATACAAACTAGAATCAATTCTGGAAATAAGATATACTATGCACTACAACATCTACTAAAATCAAAGGCGCTATCTCGTAACACCAAGATCACAATTTACAGAACACTGATCAGACCAGTTGTGCTGTATGGCTCTGAAACCTGGAGTACAACGAAAGGAGACGAAGCCGTGCTACAAACCTTTGAGAACAAAGTTTTAAGACGCATCTTTGGACCCATTAGGGATACACAAAGTGGAAAGTGGAAAAGAATAAGTAACAAAGACATTTATGATCTGTTTAAGTCCCCGCTAATCACTGGTATCATGAAGGCTAATAGACTACAATGGCTGGGGCATATAGAAAGTATGGAAGATAATATGGAAACAAAACTCGCTTACACTCAGGACGTAAATGACCGTAGACCCCGAGGTAGACCAAGAAGACAGTGGAGAGATATATATATATATATATATATATATATATATATATATATATATATATATATATATATATATATATTTCGACCTACAAGCACTTGGAGTCAACGACTGGCAAGAGAAGGTTAACCAGAGAGACGAATGAAGACGGATTGTATCTGCAGCAAAGAACCTCAATGGCTCGGAACGCTGAAGAAGAAGAAGAAGAAGAAGAAGAAGAAGAAGAAGAAGAAGAAGAAGAAGAAGAAGAAGAAGAAGAAGAAGAAGAAGAAGAAGAAGAAGAAGAAGAAGAAGAAGAAGAAGAAGAAGAAGAAGAAGAAGAAGAAGAAGAAGAAGAAGAAGAAGAAGAAGTTGAAGAAGAAGAAGAAGAAGAAGAAGAAGAAGAAGAAGAAGAAGAAGAAGAAGAAGAAGAAGAAGAAGAAGAAGAAGAAGAAGAAGAAGAAGAAGAAGAAGAAGAAGAAGAATAAGAATAGATATGTGGCATTAATATTATGTGATGTTATGCGGTCATTTATCTTGGAGAAAAAAAGTATTGCCAGAGCTGTGTAATGCTTTTATTCTTGCTGATAGCCAGCCAGATAAACTATTCTGCTGGGCCCTGAGAAGACGAGTATGATTAACCTGCACAGCGCCGATATGAGAGGTGAATGTCTACATTAAATGTTAGTGTGGGAGTATGAGTCATATACTTTTTCTAGGAGAGATGGCACCCAACAGGACAAGGTCTGGGTAACCTGCACCTGCGTAATATCCCTTCCCTTTCTCCCTCCCCATATTTTCTGTGGGTATGGATATATGTTTTAGTCCATGTTTTAAACAGGGGATGATGGTCTTATGGTCTTATGGCTTACAAGGGGTATGCTCCGGAATGAGGAATATCATCAGGAGGGTCGAAGTCCTCAGTGAAGGATGAGGGAATTTGCTTTTCTAATGCTGGAAGAGCGAACTACCAATGAACAGCAATGACTCGTTCGAACTCAGAGCAATCCCAGCCTTATGGACCTCAGTTAAGTACCATAATGATACCCTCAATAATAGCAACGGCCAACAACTGTAGTAACCTGGATCCCATTCTATTAAAAACAGAGATCTTTTAGTTTATCACTTGTGGTGAAATAAGAGACATTGTAGTTTAGTACTTGTGGTGAAATAGAGACATTTTAGTTTATCAGTTTTGGTGAAACAGAGCATATTAGTTATCACTTGTGGTAAACTCAGAGACATTCTCGTTAATCTCCTACGATGGATCATAACATTTTAATTAATTCACTGTGGTGACTAGTTTAACTACATATTTCTTTTTGTGAATTTTATGTGTATAATTGTAATGTCTATTCAGTATCACCCTTCCCCATCATGTTTTTCCCTTTATAGTATTATAATTTATAACAAAGTGTTGTTTCATTTTCTTTTTGACTTTTGTTTAACTTTGTGAGCTAAACGTAATAATACTTCATCATTTAACAAAATATTTGGAGAGCAGAGTGTGGCAGGGAGACAACACGCGTCAAGTTATCCAGAGTGAGATTTCCCCTCAGCTGAATGCGGTGACTTTCCTGTGCTCTCCTTGCCCTCTATTAGGAAACCTTACCTCGATGAAACATTTCTGGTTTTCTATAATAGTCTGCCTCAACTAACTGGGATATCCATCTCCCTTTTCTAAATCTACTTTACCACACACTGCATAACGATTGCAAGCAAAATATGTGTTATCTGATCGATTATGCAAATTCTTCGAAGTTTATCACATTCCAATGTTTTGTTGTGTCTGAATAGCAACAAACACAGATTTACTTAGAACAGAGGGCGTATTTTCAGTATCATATATTGTGGTCAGCTGCCTGGTGACCTGTTGTTGTTGTTGTTCTTCTTCTTCTTCTTCTTCTTCTGCGTTCATACGAAGATTTCTTTTCCCGGACGTGATTGCGTTGTGCTTGTTTACAGCAGAGCTGCGTTCTTGTGCCGTTAGGCCGACACATCCGAACTTCTGCGGGCATTTGTTACCGGGTTAACCTTCCCGGGGGTTTCTTAGGACGTTTGATCTCTCACTGTTGTGGTGTTATGCTCCCATCCCAGCTGGCCCATTTAGAACAGCCGAAGACATCCTGGTCAGTCCTCAAGGGAAGGCAGGGGCAGACCATGGGCATTCCCCATCATCCAAGAGGCTTCCATAATTGCAGAGCCGACACATAGCGCTCTGGTACTGGGCTCATCCAAGGAATCGTCACGTCCTGCACATGGCTGCTTAGCCTCACTTCCGTATATTGAGCCTTCCAGTCACCACAGGCTGTTCCTTCGGAAACCAGAAGAATGCAGTCTGCAGATACATCCACACAGTGAGCTTTCGATTCGGACTTTCCACTTAATGGATTTGCTATCTAAGCAATATTCCATTTCGTTCCACTGGGACACTTTTTCCACCTTTGATGACGCCCATACAATGAGCTTTTTATTCGGACTTTCTACGTAATGGGTTTTCTAACCAAGCAATATTCTATTTCATGCCTCTTTGACGCTTTTGCTACGGACATACCTGTGGTATGCAGTGTGAGAGTCTAAGTACTTCTTCATACACCTTTAGATTCGACGTGAATATAGTTAAAGTAAGCTGCGGTCAACTTGAGCTTGTTGATATCTCCATAGAGCTTGTCCTCAAATGAAGAAGGCGTAGGCCAAAATATCTTTCTCTGTTCTGCATATATTGGGCACACCTGCAGCAAATGTGTAGCTGTCATTTTACCAGTTCTACAATTGCATTCATCGGTATCTCCTATATTTAGTTTATTGAACAAGTGGTATTTCAGCCTTTTATGTCCTGTGCGGAGTCTGAAGATTGCCACTTGTTCAATTCGGTAGAGTTTGTAATATGCAATTTTTT
>JACEFZ010000082.1:0-16053 GCA_014155875.1 Cepaea nemoralis | reverse complement strand
GCAAACAATTTAGAAAGTGGCATGTCATGCCAGGGTAGTAGTTTAAAGACATACTATGTTCTTTTTTGAGAAGGCTTGACATATGATCCAGTACCCAGGGATCACGAGGAGTACAGCTTCCTTGGGTTCCTTATTTTGTCAAAATTATCCACATATAGATTCGGATCCAGCACTTTTCAGTCTAGTTAGATGCCTTACCACTAAGCCCCTTGGCTCACACAAAATGTTTAGCCTATTTTTATGACTATATTATTTAATATTCAATGCCAAACTTGGTCCCTGTGATCATCCCACCAGATACAATTTATGACTATTTATTTAGTATTCAATACCTAACTTGGGCCCAGAGAAAACGCATCACGCATGAGATGAAATGCCTGATAAAGGCTACTGGGGTTTTCACAAGAGATAGAACACAAATCCCCAGCAAGGTAACCTGGTCAACAAATGCCTGATGTGTCGGCCAAAAGGTGAAAATATCGCAGCTCTGCTGTAAACAGGCACAGCGCAACTATGTCTAAAACAGCAATCCCATTGAACGCAGAAGAAGAAGAAGAATAACACAAATCAATGACAGTCAGTCAATCAATCGGGTGCCATCTCCTCAACTAAGTCGGCTGTAATGAATCTCCAACACTGTCTGTCTCTCACGTTTGTTGTGTTGTATACACTGACAGACTGATGTTTGTCCATCTCTTGATGTTATCTTCCCACATGTATCACTGTCTCCCTCGTGTTTACCTGACTTCAACTCTTCTCTCCAGGGTGGTTTTTACAAGGTTTTTTTCTTTATTTCTCTTTTTTCATTTGCATGCCCTCTAGAACCTTTGTCTTTCATTGAACTTTTTGTTTCCATGAAATACAACCTATTGTGTTGTATATCCACATCTCCATGGCTTCACTTTGACTTTCCGGTTGCTTGACATCAGAAATATAATAGACATTACATCATGCATCAAATTCATTGAGAGACAAAACAGTGGCTTGAGTATCTTATGAGAATGAAATGTAACCAATTGCCAAGAAAAGCATACAAGCATAAAACAAATCTGAGTATAGATCCAACAAGAAACTAAAGAAAACGATGGAAAGACAATCTTGTTAGTTGCATATCCTTTACAGGATGTCACAGTCAACCCCAGCATTTTTTTGGCTGTTTGTGATTTCTTGACAAGTTTACGTTCTGTAGTTTGTCATTGCTTTCTGAATGACTGGCACTCAAACCATTGTATTAAAACCAACGCAAGGCAGTCTGCTGCCAAATCACTCACAGCTGTGTTTTTAAATGCTGTATATGGGATTATGAATTGCATCTGCTACCCCTTCACCACATTGCCAGCTAGACAATCTTGAAGGAAGACTAAACAGACATGATGTTGCAACCAAGGCAAAACTTCTGTCCTTGGAGTGCAAGCTTAGACTCCCCTTACCTGTGTATTTAATGGACAGTGTTCATTAGGAAAGGTTACATCTGCCACCTGGCTATAGATTATAAGTTGATTGTTGATTGTTTTGGTTAGATGTCTGTTTAATAGCATTATTTTCCAACTTATGATACCCATCTGTTGTGTATTTGCCTTGATCTGATAGAGGGACTTTTGTGTTCCAGTCACCCTGAGTTCTGTGCCGATGGTATTGTAGCTACTGATAGTGTTTCCAATGTTAGACAGGTCAAGGGATAGGAACCAGATGAAGAGAGACCCAAACCTATTGCCTTGTAGGTAGACTGGGGACAGTCAAGTGATAGGAACCAGATGACGAGAGACCCAAACCTATTGCCTTGTAGGTAGACTGGGGACAGTCAAAGACAATAGAAAGTAAACCAGAAAAAAATGGACGTGTGATGTGCTAAGCCGCAGGCTTGATGAAACAATGCAATGAACTCACTTAGTGATGTCATAGCTTACAATCCATATTTCTTAGTTCAGTGCAGACATAGCACTTGATGAAAAAATGTTCTTGCATATGTGTTTCAGATATATACTAGAGAACAAAGTCCCATTTAATGAACCCAGTGCAAATGAGCTTGGAGCCAGACCAATCCACTGGGCCTGTGTGAATGGACATATAGCTATTGTAGATATCTTAATACAGGTTAGTATTCCTTTTTTGTTCTCAAGTCATTAAGTTTAATCATTTTGTATGAAGGTATTCTGATTTACCATGTATTAGTGGGTTATTTTGAATGCAAATGTTGTTGCCTTTGTTACTGGAGTGTCTTTCTGGTGTGAGCTGAATTAATAGAAGCCAAATAAATTATTATTGGATAAAAAAGGCACAAATTATGGTTATCTTCAAGAAGAAAAAGAGTCTCCATGGCAAAAATAGCCTTTTGCAAGATGAAAACTTAGCAATAAAAAGCTGTCATTTGAATGAGAAAAAAATGTGAAAGTACTATATAGAACATATAGTGTTATATGTGTGTGAAACATAAACAATAAGGGAAGCAAAGAAAAATAACACTGTAATCTACCACACATATCTTGAGATGTATTGAGGAGAGTTGACAAGAGACTGGCTACCTCATCTGGTAGAAAACATTAGCTGTGAAATCCAACCAATCATCAGCATGCATACAAAGGACTTGGTATGAGTTAGTTGAAGGCCTACTCTCCATTAGGGAGATGAAGGACGGCAGAAAAAAGAAGCAGAAGATCTACGGAAGAGTAGTGGTTAATGCACTTACCTATGAGTACCATGGTTTTAGATTCCATCCCTGTTCTTGCATTGTACCGTTACATAATATTGTGGTTCTGGATTCAGTCTCTCGTTTGCAGCAAGATAGCACCTTTTCCAATGTGCCAGACAATGGGCTCATGCAGTGGATACCAGAGATCAGGGAACATGTAGAAATGACTGACAGTATACTGACCTTGTGTGCAGTTTGGTCACTGAAAATTTGGGTCTTAAAGGGTGCCTCGAGTATGATTTGTTGTCATATAAACTGGGTTACATTACTCTTTTTATATATTATTATACATGAGGAAATTATTCAGATATTGCAGGATTTCAACTGACAGTAAAGATCTCAGAATAATAAAATATATTTACTGGAAACAAGTAGCAGCATTTAAAATGGGAAATACAATAGGCAATTATGAATGTATAAAGCAAGGAGTGAAACAAGGATGTGTTTTGTCACCGGATCTCTTCCATCTTTATCGTGAAGTAACAATGAGAGAGGTCAAAGGTAGGCCCGGAATACAAGTGTAATGTTACACTGTAAACAATCTGTGCTATGCAGATGACATGGTATTGACAGCTGAAAACACAGGTCTACAACAGCAATAAGGCATGGTAGTAGTAATAGAAAGTGTTAAAATGGACTCTCCTTGAATATGAAAAAAAAATGGAAACACTAGTTACATCACAGAAAAAAAGAAAACACCAAAATATGATATAGCAGTAGAGGGAAAAATGCTAATCCAAGTTAATAAATTCAAATATCTCAGAGAAATCATAACATCAGATGGAAGATGAAGTGCAGAGTAGGCCAAACAAAAGCTGCTTTTCAGAAACATGACCAAGTATCTTACGCAATAAGTCACTAAAATTGAATTTTAGAAAGAGATTGCTGAATGGTAAATAAAACCTATGTTACTTTATGGCAGTAAATCATGGAATGTAAACAATCACATTAGGAAGAGCTATGAGGCAATAGAGATGTGGTTTCTAAGATGAATTTTGCGAATACCTTGAACTACCAGAGTAACTTACAGAGAGTGCCTGGAAAAGGCAAACAAAAGTAGAACATTATATGCAAATATAAGAAAGAGACGAACAGCGTTCTGTGGTCGTGTCATGAGAAGAGAGCCATTGGAGAACATTGTGATGACTGGAAAGATTGGTGGTAGAATAAGCAGGGGCAGACCGAAAGAAATGAGGCTGGATCACCTGGGGTGGTGGCATGGAGGAATATCATCAGTAGAATTGATTCAGAACACCAAGGACCAAGATCTGTGGAGAAAATACACCCACATCATCATCTTGAGTCCTGCCAACAGGCGTAGGCATTAGCACATTTTCTTTACAGGTTTGTGTAGAATTTTAGAAGTTTGTGAACCATAACTGTAATTATGCTTCTTTGTTATAGATTTATTAGCAGCCACTTTAGCATGGTGGGTAGAGTGCTTGCTTACCTAGACAATGGTATAGAGTCAGTCCCCAGGAGTGGCAGGATTTCTCTCTTACCAGTATGGATCTTGGTTGGGTCAGTCCAGCTCTGTAGCATGAGTACCAGATAATGTTCAGAATGTTGTAGCAAATATCTGAGAATGACAGGAGACAATGAATAGAACTAGCCACCCTACCTGATTATGCCATGGCCTAGCATATGTGAAGGCTTCACAGCTGAATCTGGCATGGGATTGCCTTTGCAGTTTGATTTTTGTGCTTACTCTTGACACCCTGACCATATTTTAATACCACTGTCAAGTTTAATATAATATCAGCCAGAAATGTGTTAAATTGAAAGTTAATTGCATATTCTTTATAGGACGTTGCAGTCAAAACCAGCATTTTTTGCTCTTGTGATCTCTTCACAAGTTTACGTTCAGTAGTTTGCCATTGTTTTCTGAATGACCAGCACCCATACCATTTCAACGTGTTAAGTAGGTAAAAGTAAAGGACCCCTTTTATTCACCTTGAGGTGTATTGGGTGTATGGTGCTAGCCCCATATTTGTATAGATGAATCAGCTCTCAGTGGTTGTGTGTGGTCAATATCCCACCAGCTGCCTCTTTTTCCCCATATTTGTATAGATGAATCAGATCTCAGTGGTTGTGTGTGGTCAATATCCCACCGGCTGCCTCTATTTTCCCCATATTTGTATAGATGAATCAGCTCTCAGTGGTTGTGTGTGGTCAATATCCCACCAGCTGCCTCTTTTTCCCCATATTTGTATAGATGAATCAGATCTCAGTGGTTGTGTGTGGTCAATATCCCACCGGCTGCCTCTATTTTCCCCATATTTGTATAGATGAATCAGCTCTCAGTGGCTGTGTGTGGTCAATATCCCACCAGCTGCCTCTATTTTCCTGGCTGCCATCTTAGGCTGGGCCAACTTGCGAGCCTATGTCAGTTTGTAAATATCCGCCTGAATGGGGATTCAAATGCATGCCCACCAGACAAATGTGCTAACCACTTGGCCGCTGCAGCTCCCCAGAAATATGTTACTATGTATGAATTATGTGTGATACATTTAGCTGTGTTTGATTCCACAGGCTGGTGTTGACATAGACACAATGGACAACAAAAACTGCACGCCCCTGATTGTGGCAGCACAGTATGGACAAACCATGCTGGCCGGTTACCTCATGGGGAAAGGTGCGAGGTTACAGCTGACAGATAAAGATGGCGACAATGCCCTACATTGGGCAGCTTTCAAAGGTAAACACATTAAAGGATTAATTTTGTGTAACTGTCCTGCCAGGTTGTTCAGCATGAAGACTGGTGTGTAACTGTCCTGTCAGGTTGTTCAGCATGAAGACTGGTGTGTAACTGTCCTGCCAGGTTGTTCAGCATGAAGACTGGTATGTAACTGTCCTGCCAGGTTGTTCAGCATGAAGACTGGTGTGTAACTGTCTTGCCAGGTTGTTCAGCATGAAGACTGGTGTGTAACTGTCCTGCCAGGTTGTTCAGCATGAAGACTGGTGTGCAGGTCAAACATTTAAGGGTGAATGTTGTGTAACTGTCCTGCCAGGTTGTTCAGCATGAAGACTGGTGTGTAACTGTGTTGCCTGGTTGTTCAGCATGAAGACTGGTGTGCAGGTCAAACATTTAAGGGTGAATGTTGTGTAACTGTCCTGTCAGGTTGTTCAGCTTGAAGACTGGTGTGTAACTGTCCTGCCAGGTTGTTCAGCATGAAGACTGGTGTGTAACTGTCCTGCCAGGTTGTTCAGCATGAAGACTGGTGTGTAACTGTCCTGCCAGGTTGTTCAGCATGAAGACTGGTGTGTAACTGTCTTGCCTGGTTGTTCAGCATGAAGACTGGTGTGCAGATCAAACATTAAAAGAATTGCAAGTCCTTTGTAGGACATTGCCGTCAGCCCCAGGTGATTTACTCGGCAATTTTATGTTCACGAAGATTTTGCCAAGAATTATCATGCAAAGTGTTAGGAAGAAAATACAGCCTGAAACAGAGGAAGAGCAGTTTGGGTTTATAGATGTCGAGGGTACAGTAAATGCTGTGTAAGTATTGAGAGCATTAATGGGGTGTTCAATAAAAGTAAACAAAGACCTACATCTTTGCTTCATTGACTACACAAAGACTTTTTATAAACTAAGACATGTAAACATGGTGAATATGCTTACAGATTGATAATGAATTAGGTCAGTATC
The DNA here is from genome assembly GCA_014155875.1 of Cepaea nemoralis. Lineage (NCBI taxonomy): Eukaryota > Metazoa > Mollusca > Gastropoda > Stylommatophora > Helicidae > Cepaea > Cepaea nemoralis. The sequence goes on along the minus strand of JACEFZ010000082.1, from coordinate 9,715 downwards.
AGCCTATTAAGAGAGATGTGTGACAGGAATGTGTCATATCTCCAGATCTATTTTTCCCAATGCAGTGAAAATATTATTAGAAATTTAGAAGAGATGTAAGGAATCATCATTGTGGAATATAACTGCAATAATATTAGATATGCAGATGATACAGTATTGATTGCAGACAACGAGCAGGATTTGCAACATTTAGTAGATGTGGTTAGAATTAAATTATAAGAAGAAAGAGATTATGGTCATTTCTAAGAAGAAAGAAATACCACAATGAAATTGCCAACGAGCTCTTGCCAACGTAAACTAGGGGTGTTGGGATGCTGCTATGTTGGCAATCATTGTATAATGTACGCTGACACACAGTGAACACAACTCATTGCCTCAGAGTTATAAAATGGCATCATGTATTGCTTCTCTGCGACACAACCACTGTTCGATTCAATGTTCCGTTTACATACAATATCTTCTACACACTTATCGTAGTACGGCCTGCTATCCAGGCTAACTGTTCATATACAATTGTACACACACGACTCTTTAAAGCCTGCTTACACCATTCCTGTTAGACGTGGCAGCAGGCGCTAACATTCACAGGCCGGAAACTTCTATACACAACACAACTGGACCTCGTGCTGTAGAATGAACGTGTCCGATCGCCTGGTCGCGGTAATGCATTTCTCAGCCATGGGTACGCGCTTAAGATATCTAGCATACATTCAGTTGCTTGCCGTCGATGTCTCTCGACGTTTCATTACGACAGTGGAGACTAAGTTCTCGGCTCCCTGCCTGGTCATTCGATGTGTACCCAATGGTCTCCAGCTCTCTGACTGCCGTCTTTGTTTCCTTCCCTTTCTCGACCTTTCTGATCACGTGGCCTAAGCCTCGCGATTTCATTTGCCCTTACGAATAACCGCTTCCCGGTGTATTTCTTTCCTCTGACCACCCATGACAATTCATCCTACCGTTGTTCTGTAAACCAGACTCATGGCAGAAATATACAGGTAAATGGAAATATTCTTAAACAAGTTTAGTTTAGTTTAGTCAACGGATCAACATCACGGCACACAGGTGTAACCCATGAGTGCTCCATTCTACTCCTAGCTCAAGTCTGAGTGCGGAGAATCTCAGTTCAGTGCACAAACTCCGTAGCACCGGTAGATTTTTAACTCAAAATTTAGCCAGGGCAGCGCCATTAGGCTACTCTTTTTCGATTTCCAACTGCCCAAGCGATTTTTTCCGTGCACAACAATACACACTGGTGTCCGATCTCACTACCCAGAGACCAGGGTACATTTTGTTATTAGAAGTCCACGTGAAAAAATCCCAGCCATCACCAGGGCTTGAACCCGGAACCTCCAGCACTCAAGGTGGACACCATACCTCGAGACCACTCAGCCCCCCCCCCCCCCCCCCCAATTCTTAAACAAGTGAATTGGTACAACTATCTCAGAACAGTCATAGCATCTAATGGGAGGTGCACATCTTCACTACCAAGCCCATCCTAGGGAAATGAATCATATGTGTTTCATTATGTTGGTAAAAGTAACTGGGAGAGTCCACCATCCATTTCTTGTTTGTAAAATGACACAGTTCCCCGGGAAGGTTAACCCGGTCAACAAATGCCCGCAGAAGTCGGATGTGTCGGCCTAATGGCGCAAGAACGCAGCTCTGCTGTAAACAGGCACAACGCAATCACATCCGGAAAAAAAAAACTCAGGATGAACGCAGAAGAAGAAATGACACAGTTTGTGCTGTGAATCGAACTAGTTCTGCATGCGCCAGAGGTGGATGTCATAACTTCTGAGCCACTCAACTCCTAGCAATGTACTATAATAAATGGCATTTGCTTGAGACATGAAATTCTCAACCAACAGTAATTAAATTAATCATTTTGGTTCTGTGTCATGTTTTTATAAAAATGGGAATCAGACAAAGTTAAGAATTTTCTGGGAATTGTCTAAGACTGAAAGATAATGAGGAAGGGAACTGACTACCCCACCACATATATTGTGGCCTAAAATATGTGAAGGCCAAATACTTAACACCTAATGGCAGTATCTGATTCTTCTTCTTTCATTTGCTTGAAATATATTGTCTATATCTGCAATGGTGTCTCTTGCATAAACTTCAGTCATTTTTAGTTCACTCAGTGGTTCATAAAGTTTATTTTCCACTGTTGTTTCTCTAGGTCAGGTTTGCCTAGATATTTAATATTTGGGACAGTCTTGGAGTATGTGATCTGCTGTCTGTGGTGCCAGTTGAATGTGCACATGGCTGATTCGCCACTCTTGAATTTTATGTAAATGTGGTTGCGTAATCATGATTGTTTCCTGTTCTGAGGCGGAGAATAATGATTTGTCTGGTCTGCCCATAAAATGGTAATCATCTTGTGCTGGTGTTGATGACTTTCTAATTGATTTTATTTTTTTCTTCTTTTGGTGGTATATGACAGGTACATCATGTTGCTCTTCTGTTGCTCCTTCCTTAGCTAGTTGATCATCTCTCTTGTTTCAGTGCATTCCCCATTGAGATAGTATCCACTGTAAGGTGATCTTAAGCTGGCTTCGTAGTTCATATATTAGTCTGTAGTGCTGGCAATTTCCCAGATTGGAGCACCTCAAGTACTGATTTTTCTTCTGTCAATAGCACCACAGGCTGTGTAGCATGATTGGTATTCAGTAATTTCTCAGATTGCATCATTACTATGTCAGTACTTTCTTTTTGGTACCCTGGCCGTGCCCCTAGCATTATTTGAGTATTCTATGTACTCTCCCGCTCTTCCATTTCGAACAGCATTTTGTGCTGACCTATCTATGTAGACCTGTATCCAGAGGTCATGTGGGTATCCTTCGTCAAGAAAGCTGAGAGTGGCTGCTCTGCAACTGTTCTGTTCTTCCTTGTCGAATATTCTTTTACTTTCATCTGGATTTGCACTGTAGTCCTCCCTCAATGGAGTTCATACCAACTCCAGGCAGGTCTATGTTTTGTTTGCAGAGTCGATTGTCCTGGTGGATAAAACTGCTTATTTTTCAACCACCCCATAGCTATATTTTCAAATCTGCTCATCACAGGTGGCCTGGGATGAGGAACTTTTCTGCTTGTATTAGTGTTATCATATTTCTGCTCTCTCTCAGTGCTTGTGCCTTTCCCATCTTCTCCATCTCCACTATAAGGTTTGATCTCATCCCTCCCTTAGTGACTCAAAGCGCTTGATTTTGAACCTCCTTTATCTCTTGTAGTGTAGTTTTGCGGTATCTCCTATGGGACTGCCTTTTTTTCTTTCTTTTTTACTGTAATTTTAAAGAAAAACTGTCAGCAAAATTAGTCAACAGTATTTGTGTATTACCTCATACATAATTTGAAATGCCATTTGCAGACAGCGAAGTGGATATTGTGAATGTGAGGGTATTGTATTATTTAAAGCCTTCTGTAAACTAAATGTTCATTTTCCCTCCCAAAGCCCATAATGAGTTAAAGCTTTTCTTCACAAGGTCATGATGAATTGATATGCTCTTTCCAAAAAACAGGCACAGCGGATTAATGTGTTTCTTCCAAAACATCATAATGAAGACATTTGTTCCTTCCAAAGCCATAATGTATTGATTTGTTCCTTCCCAAGGTCATAACGAGTTGATGCGACTGCTGATTTATTCCGGTTTTAACCCAAAGCAGAAAGATAATTTTGGCCAAACTGCCCTTCACCTGGCTTGTATTAATGGAAACCTTACTGCTGTTAAAGAATTATGTGAAGAGGTAGGACATATTGTAATTTAATGGGGCATGTTTTGATGTTGTTTATGTGAGAAACTATATGGTATGGAAGTCTGGACATTGAAAGCAATTAGAAAGTCGATAGAGTCCCTGGAGATGTAAATATACAGAAGAATATGTTGTATTTCATGGAAACAAAAACAATCAAATACAGAGGTTCTAGAAAAACTGGGAGTGAAAAGAGAGTTGATATTAGAAATAAAAAAGAGGCAATTAAAATATTTCAGCCATGTTAAAAGATATAACACTCTTTTAAAAACCATACTGGAGGGAAAGGTTAAAGGTAAGCGAGCAAGAGGTAGACAGTGATACAAGTTGAAAGATAACATCAAGAGTTGGACGAACAGCTATCTGACAGAATATAGTCAGGGCAAGAGACAGACAGTGTTGGAGATCCATTGCAGCCAACCTTCATTGTGGAGACGGCACCTAATTGATTGATTGATTGATGTGATAAAAGTTTATTACTGGGAGCTGGTAATGTACGACAGTTTTGGCTTTGTGTCTTAACTAACACTATACTATTTTGTGAGATTTGGTAACCCTAGAGTCACTACTGTACCCGTAATTTTATTCTTCTTCCTCCTCCTCCTCCTCCTCCTCCTCCTCCTCCTTTGTCTCTTCTTCTTCTTCCTCCTCTTTTTCCTCTTCTTCTTCTTCTTCATCATCTTCTTTTTTCCCTCCGCCTCTTTTGTTTCTGCTCTCGTTTTTTTTATCCCCCAGTGGAGCATAGGCTCTCCTATCTTTTGCCATCTCTTGGAGCTCCTACCATGTCCTCTCTGTATCATTAATCTCTTCTCTTCTCTGTGTGTTTTTTCCTTGTGGAATCCAGAGAAAACATTTCTAGTTACACTATTAACAGGTTTTCTCAATGTGTGTCCTATACATCCCCTGCATCTTTACTTTGGCTCTTGATTAGCTGAAATTTGCTTAGTTCTCTCCTAAGCTCCTCATTGGTGATTCTGTCAAATCATTTTAGTCCATCGTTTCTGCACAAGCATTAGTTAATGAATGTCTGTAGTTTTTTAAAGTAATTTTTTAGCCGTTCTCTTTGTTTCCAATCCACGCAGCAATACTGATTTGACATTAAAGTTAAATATTCTAAGTTAGTTACTGGATTTAATTTCTGTTTGATTTACATACATGTTCTAGCACTATGAAAGCTCATCTTGACTTTTGTATTCCTTATTTTGGTGAGAGTATTTTGATATTTACCGGCTGTGTTAATAAACTAAATGTTTATTTTCCCTAAAGCCCATATTTCTTCCTAAGGTCATATTGGTCTGTTTCCTCCATCTTTGCCTACAATGATACTTAAATGTAAGCAGTATAAAATAATACAAAGTAATGCAGCTTCACAGAACACAATTACATAAAACTGTGTTCTATACAGCTGCATTACTTTGAGTTATTTTATATTGGTTACATTTCCACAGCTTTACCACATTCCTCTAATTTTATTTATACTTAAATGTGTGTATGAATGCACCGTTTGAAGTGAGGTTTCGCCAAGGAAAATCGGGTGATCATTTTCTGTCCCAATATATCATCATGTTAAAGATGATGTTTTGAATCAGTATACTTAAAATTAAGAAAGAACATTTTGAAAATCCACATCAATCTCAGACTTATAAAATCTCTTTTACAGGATGGAGTGGAAATAAATCAGGCAGACAACAATGGAAAAACTCCGCTCCAGCTTGCCATTGGTCGAAAGCATGACTCAGTTGTTATCTATTTGAAATCGGAGCTGCAAGATAGAAACAGTTTGTTGCCGCGTATTGATTGGTGGTACGTGGAAATGTGTGACTGATGAGCAGAATGCAAGTGAGGAAGTGGTGTGAAGCAACATATTTAATCACTAATTCTTGCCAAAATGAACATAGCCAAATTGTTTGATATTAATCAGCGATGACAGTTTCTTCTTCTTCTTCTTCTTCTTCTTCTTCTTCTTCTTCTTCTTCTTCTTCTTCTTCTTCTTCTTCTTCTTCTTCTTCTTCTTCTTCTTCTTCTTCTTCTTCATCATCTTCTTCTTCTTCTCCTCCTTCTTCTTCTGCTGCTGCGTTCATCCAGAATGTTTGTTCAGGCGTAATTGTGTTGTGTCTGGTTATGCGCCCACAGGCCAACACATCCGACTTCGGCGGGCATTTGTTGACCGGGTTAGCCTTCCAGGGTGTGGTGACAGTTTGATATTAATCATCAGTGACCTCTGTAAATTTATTATAGCTACTTTATTCATATTGTAAATAATAGTAACATTCAGATTACTAGTCATGGTTTTAAGATTAACTGTAGGATTTTCAAATAAATAATTATTATATTTGAAATAAATAATGAATAAACTTGCCAAAATATATAGCAATATGGTTTTTGAACATACAGAAGCTGATAAAGCTGTTCATCATCATCAACTGCCTTGCCTGCTGGCGTAGGCGTTCATGTCTTTCCACATATCTCAGTATTTGGTGTTCTGGATCAACTCTGCTGCTGATATTCCTCCATGCCACCGTCTCAATCCATCCAGCATCATTTCTCTTGGTCGGCCTATGCCTGTCTTCCCCCTCGATCTTTCGATGTAAAGCTGTTAGAAAGGATGTTATAAAACAGGTGTCTGCAATGTTCTGTGTCTATGTTCTTGTTGGTTGACCTCTGTCTCTTCTTCCAGGAATCATGTTTTCCATCATTGTTCTGTCCTAGCCACTGTGGTGTTTCATGTGGCCACAGTTTTTCGGTTTTTGAGCCATTATGCTTTTCATGAACCGGTTTTTGTCAATATTCAGTTCTTCTTGTTGGTCCATGGCATTTTAAGAACTTTTCTGTAACATTTATCTTAAAAGACAATTCAAATATATTTTAATGAATGATATTAAAGATAAATGAATGTACTGTTTAAATAACCAAAGTTATAGTATTCATTTTAAAATTTTGTGCACGTTAAAATTATTTTTAAGTGACAGTGGAAAATATGTAAACAAATATGAAATTCTCAGTTGACAGCCAAAGCCTATAGTTAAAAAGCATTTCATGCTGTTTTCTTGAAGTTTTAAAGTATTGAATGTAATTATGAGTTGTAATGATACAAAAACATACATCATCATCAAGTGCCGTGCCGGCTGGCGTAGGCGTTCATGGCTCTCCACAGATCTCGGTCTTTGGTGTTCTGGATCAACTCTGCTGATGATATTCCTCCATGCCACCGTCTCAGTCCGTCCAGCATTATTTCTCTTGGTCTGCCTCTGCCTCTCTTCCCCTCGATCTTTCCAGTTGTCACGATGTTCTCCAATGCCTCTCTTCTCATCACATGACCAAAGAAAGATGTTTGTCTCTTTCTTATTGTTGTATATAGTGTTCTAGTTTCATTAGCCTCTTTCAGGCAATCGTTGTTAGTTACTCTGGCAGTCCAAGGAATTCGCAACATTCGTCTTAAAAACCACATCTCTGTTGCTTCTAAGTTCTTCCTAATTTGTTCATTTACATTCCAAGATTCGCTGCCATACAGCAAAACTGGTTCTATATAGCATTTTAGTACTCTCTTTCTTACATTCATTGATAGCGACTTATTGCATAAGATACTCTTCATTTTCTGAAATGCTGTCTTTGCCTGCCCTATTCTGCTCTTAATCTCTTTTGTACATCTTCCATCTGATGTTATAAGTGCCCCTAGGTATTTAAAATTATCCACTTGGTTGAGAATTTCCCCTTCTATTTCTATGTCACATTTTGGCGTCCCCATTTTCTTTGATATCACCATTGTTACTGTTTTCTTGATATTCAAGGACAGTCCTTTCTGTGCACTCTCTGTTACTACACTGTCCAACAATTGTTGTAGGTCTGTTGCATTATCCGCTACCAATACTGTGTCATCTGCATAGCGTATATTGTTTATATTATATCCTCCGATTAGTATTCCTGGCTTCTCTTTGATCTCTCTCATTATTACTTCGCTATACAGGGAGAAGAGATCGGGTGACAAGACACACCCCTGTCGTACTCCTAGCTTTATCTGTTCGTAACTACCCTCTTTATTTCCCATTTTAATTGCTGCTACTTGGTTCCAGTATATATTCTTTATTATTCTTAAATCTTTCCCATCAATGTTGATATCTTCCAACATTTTAATCAGCTCATCATGTTTTACTTTATCAAATGCCTTAGTATAATCTATGAAGCATAAATATATGTCTCTTTGTTTCTCTATTGATCTTTCTATTAGTGTTCGTAATATATATATTGCATTGTTTGTACCCTTTCCTTCCATAAAACCATACTGTTCTTCACTAATTTCCATTTTTATTTTCTTTCTTGTTCTTCTCATTATAATTCTGAGTAGAAGCTTAGTGACATGGTTTATGAGGTTAATTGTACGAAAATCTTCACAATCAATTGCTCCTGGTCTTTTTGGTATAGCTATAAATACAGATTTCAGCATATCACTGGGTAAATATCCACTACTGTAAATATCATTCAACATTTTGGTTAATATATCTACTCCAAATTCTCCCAACACTTCTAATTCTTCTATTGTGATTTCATCTGGCCCAGCTGTTTTTCCTTTCTTCATATGTTTCATAGCATCAGCGACTTCTTCTTTTAGAATAGGTGGGCCTTCTAAGTTACTTTCTTCTGTTAATTCTTCCCTTTCTCCATTATATAATTCTCTTATATACTCATTCCACCTCTTCATTATAGCACCTTCCTCCAATAAAGTCTGTCCTGTTTTTGATTTCAAACACCCTGTATTTATTCTTATTTTTCTTCCTGTGAGCTCGCTGATTTGTCTGTACATACTTTTTTGATCTTTAATGGAATTTAATTCAATTTTTCTGCATTGCTCATTTAACCAACTTTCTTTTGCCTTCACACATTTATCTCTTATTTCTTTATTTATCTTAGCATACTCTTGTTTGTCATTTTTATTCTGTTTCCTTTTGTCCATCAACCTTAAGATTTCTTCATTCATCCATTTTTTCTTAGCTTTTTGGTTCTCTCTCGGTAATATTTCTTTGCTAGTTTGATGAATGGAGTCCCTTAACATTTCCCATTGTTCATCTATACTCTGTATTTTAGCTATTGCATTGTACCTATTTTTCACAGTCACTCTGTATTGTTCTTGAATTTCTTTATCTACTTTCAGAACCTCTTTATTAAGTCTCAAGTTTTTAACCATTTTTTCCCCTCTCTTTAATCTTACTTTTATTTGTCCACATAGTGGTACATGATCACTGTTACCATCAGCACCAGGCATTGTCTTTACATTAATTAATGCATTTCTAAATCTTTTATTAATAAGTATGTAGTCAATTTGGTTGCGTATTTTCATATCAGGGCTTTTCCATGTGTATAGTCGTCTTTTATGGTGTTTAAACCATGTGTTTCCAATTATCATATCATTAATATTTGCCCATTCTATTAGTTTCTCTCCTCTTTCATTTCTTGTACCTAAACCGTAATTCCCCACTATATCCTCTATTTTCCCTTTCCTACTTTTGCATTAAAATCCCCCAGTATTATTTTTATTTCTTGTGATCCAATTTGGGCTATTGCCATTTCAACTTCATCGTAAAAGTTTTGTATATCTTCATCACTACTGTTTGTTGTTGGTGCATATACTTGTATAATATTTATATCTATTGGTTTGCCTTTGATTTTGACCATTATAACTCTATCTGAAATGCACCAGTATCCAGTCATAGATTTGGCTGTATTTTCATCAAATATTATTCCTACAGAAAAACATACAAGCTGACTAAAATCTTCATCTGTTTTTGTTTATTTAGGCACTTCTACCTCCCTTGAACTAATTTCTAAGAGACACTTGCACCACAATGTTAAACTTTGTTTGAGAATGACTGTTTACAAGTATTTGCTTTCATTACCCTCCTAGTGTTTGTAAGCATTGCCCAACATTTTGTAACCGTTTGTCAATGTTGAACTTACCAGACATCTTTTG
>JACEFZ010000081.1:47500-140649 GCA_014155875.1 Cepaea nemoralis | reverse complement strand
CAGAGTACCAAAAAACGTCTGCCTAACTATGATGCTGAAATTGAATAATCAAGAAGCAACAGAAAAAGTACTAAATACGAAATGGTACACAACCTGTGGGTTGCTATTGGCAGATGCAAAATCAGTACTCGAGGCGCTCCTGTATGGGAAATTGCCAATATTAAAGACACTACTTTCTGAACTTAGCACTCAGCGTAAAGTCACCATACAGTGGATACCATCCCATTGTGGAGTACCCGGAAATGAGAGAGTTGATCGATTATCTAGGGAAGGAGCCTGATGTGCCCGTTACAAACCACTAAAAGAAAAGAGTGATTAAATCAGTCAGAAGGCCACCAAACCCTACTCAAGACGACTACCACGTTATGGACAGACCAGAACAGGTCATTATTCCGCGCCTCAGAACAGGACACAATAGATTAGGCAACCACATGTATACACAATTCAAGATTGGTGTATCAGCCATGTGCACATGTGGTTTGGCGTCGCAGACAGCAGAGAACATACTCCAGGACTGCTCAAACTACAACATATCCAGGCAACCTTCTGGCCTAGAGAGACAACATTGGAAGATAAACTCTATGGACCGCTGAGTGAACTAACAAACACTGTTAGATTCATACAAGAGACAACATTGCAGTTATAGAAGAAGAAGAAATTAATAAAAAATACCAATTTAATTTACATACCGGTTATATATCACTTATATTTATACTATGTATTTATTTGTTTTTAAAACAACGAGGCTTTACAACAATTTAATGAACGCTTATTTTAAATTAACACCAACGGTGAATGCTGAGCGTTACACTGCAGCAACTGAGATCCCGGCACTAAGCATTTCCCGCCATTCAGAACAAATAGCCCGAAATGCTTACTGCCGGGCCAGTATAATCAGTAGTTCAACTCTTAACGTCTAACAATGAAATCACGGCTACTAACATGGCGGACAGAAGTTACTTATACTGGACGTTTACCTAGCGACTGAGAGCCGCCATAAGGTCAACTTAAACGCTAAAGGAGTCCATTTCCGAATTGCCCCCCCCCCCCCTTAACAATCGAATTGCCCCCCTGTGGGGCGTGGGTCCCACGTTTGGAAACACCTGGCCGGAGAGCATTCAGAATATCAGCTTGGTCCTTGGCTCGTCCCGCCTTCCAGCAGTAGCCATACCCCGCAACCTTATCAGCTAGCTCATTTCCTAGTACACCAGCATGCCCTGGCACGAAAATGAAGACATATATATATATATATATATATATATATATATATATATATATATATAGTATATATATTATATGTGTGTGTGTGTGTGTGTGTGTATGTGGAACATGCTCGGATATAAGAAAGGCAGCTAAAATGGAAATAATAACGTTTTACACTGATGTTTCAAGCTGAAACACCTTGAAATAGTGTAAAAATTAAAGTATACATTCAATTAAGAATGATAAAGTATTACATTCACTCTTCATTAGTGATATGACGCAGAAACAACACGAACAGCGAAGAGACATTCAAGACACCACATTATAAAACCACATTAGCACATGTACATTGTCACCTTTCGGTCTTGACAGACGATAGTTTGGTACATTGTGCTTCAAAAAGGCTTAATAACTACGACCCATGGCGGTGGCGAGTGTGGCTGGTAAGGCCAATTCTTGCTGCAAATGTTTGCCCACAGTAGGATGCATGTGAAAACATGGTCATTTCCACCATTGTGCACCATCTTACGTCTCTCACGCTCTGTGTGTGCTTTATCTGCAATCATTTTCTCCTTTGTCTTTATTCCATTTCTGATAGTTGCCCTCCATGCAACACGTTTAGCGGCGACTTGCTCCCAATGTGCATTATCAATGCCTGTATCAATCATGTCCCGCTTACACAATCTTTGTATCGTAGTAGAGGCCGACCCTGAGATCTCCTACCCGTCTGTAATTCACCAAAAAAGATGTTCTTTGGTATTCTACCATCATCCATCCTCCTAAGATGTCCTATCCATCTAAGTCTACGAAGACTGAGCATGGAATAAACCGTCACACAACCTGATCTTTCCAATACTTCAGTATTTGTGATTTTGTCTTGCCACTTAATACCAAGTATTCTTCGCAGACACCGCATATGAAAGCTGTTTAAACGTTTCTCTTGGCGAGAGTAAGTTGTCCAGGTTTCACTGCCATAAAGAAGAGTACTCAGGACACAGGCTTGGTAGACGAGGACTTTTGTTTTGGCAGTAAGCTTCCTGTTCTCCCAGACTCTTTTTGCTAACATGTTCATTGTTGTTGCTGCCTTGCCAATCCTGATGTTGATTTCCTGATCGAGGGATAATTTGCTATTTACCACTGATCCTAGATATGTAAAATGGTCTACTACCTCCAGTTCGGCGTCGTCAATAAAGATTGATGGTACACCATGTGCACCTTGTGACATAATCTGTGTCTTCTTTTTGTTAATTGTTAAACCAAATTCAGAACAAGCATTGGAGAATGCAGATTGTAGATGTTGTAATTATTCCTCAGAGTGGGTCGTAATCGCAGCATCATCCGCAAAAAGCAACTCTCTGATTAGTGCCCTACTAATTTTGGTCTTGGCCTTCAATCTCTGAGCATTATAGAGGCCACAATCTGAGCGTGAGTGAATGTATATACCACCATCCTGATTACGAAAGGCATATTTCAGTAGAAGTGAAAAGTATATCCCAAAGAGGGTTGGGGATAGCACACAACCTTGCTTAACTCCACTCTTGATTTCAAACTCTTCTGAAGTTGTAAAAACTATACTGGAAGGCAAGGTTGAGGGCAAGCAAGCAAGAAATAGACAACGATACAAGTGAGAGGATAACATCAAGAGATGGACGAACATCAGCCTGACAGAATGTAAAGTCAAGGCAAGAGACAGACAGTGTTGGAGATCCATTGCAGCCAACCTTTATTGCGGAGACGGCACCTGATTGATTGATTGAAAACTCAGCATCTCCTGTAATATTTTCCAGTTCACTTTGGTGGATGAGATTGGTTCTGTGCTGCTATTGGCTTCCGAAAGGAGTCACACACCATGCATGGGAATATTTCAAAGATGGTGAAATAGACGACACAAGTGAAGTTAAGGTTAGTCCTAACCACACAGCTAATGTAGGTCTTCGTGGTTAGAAAAGGCACGATATTAAAGGACACTTTGATAATACGGTAAACAAGGTAAGTATATGTCCTTTGGCTAGATTACGCTCAGTAGTTTGCCATTGCTTTCTGAGCAGGCCGGCTCAGTACAAAGTCGACAAAGCCAGACTTGCGCTGATTCTGCGCGAGTCTCCGGATGAAACAAGTCAGCAGTTCACAACCCGCGCTCAAAACGGGAAGAATTACCAAAATACGATAAGTAGATTGTAAGCTTTACTAGAACACGATTACTAGAAATAAAATGAACGTTGCGGCCAAAGCCTTCGTCAGCACAGTACAAGACAACACAGACACCAAACTAATAAAACAATCATTACATAGAAAATACAGAGGTTACCCAGCTGAATCCTGTCTCGGCGAAATGTGTCTAAAGCGCTAGCCGTTTGATGAGTAGTGGAGACTGCCGGATGTGGGTATTGAAACGGGTCGATGGGTAACAGGGATTGGCTAAGGTGCCCGATGGGCGGGGGTGGGATGGGTGGGGGAGTGGGGGAAGAACACCCATGTGGGCGAACGGTGAAGGGTGAATTAGCAGTGAACTAAAGTCGGCTATGTGGCGAATGTTTTAGTTCGCCATTCGCATACCCAGTTGGCGGGCGTGTGGAATGCAGTACGCCCTGTGTTGGTTAGCATAGGATAGCATGAGTAACGGCACTCAGAAGGCAATGACAGCAACCAAACGCAAACTTGCCAAAAAAATCACTAACGGCAAAAGTAATGCTAAGGATGATGGCAGCGCTCTGTAAAAGATACGCTATCATGTTGTTCTAGTGATCTATACAGCCGCGGGGGGGGGGGGGGGGGGGGGGGGGGGGGGGGGGGGGGGGGGGGGGGAGAGAGAGGGGGGGTGGGGGGGGGGGAGGGGGGGGGGGGGGGGGGGAGAGAGAGAGAAAGGGAGGGGGAGTAGGAAGTTAAATGAAACTATGTTGGACATTAAGGCCGTGAGGGGAGAGTGTCCCCAACTGGAAGATGAGGCGGTTTTCCAACGTCTTGCGATCACGTTCGTGGGAGTTGCGCACGATTTGAGCGCCGTGACCTGTATGTCCGCCACGCCACAGTGTCCAAGCTTCACTACATCTGCATGACGTCATGGGTCACATCCAGTCGGATATACAGGTTACGATAATTGAGCTTAGCGTGGGACAACGGCCAGGGAGAGCAGAGACATGGTTGTTCAAGACATCCGTGACGGAGAGGACGAAACGCGAATGTAAATAGATGCCCAAAAATTGCACCAGGGCTAATGGACGTTGTGGGAATGTATATAATGCAGAAGTCCCAGGCATGGAATGATATTTAGATCATGGCACCAACTGAGCCTAGGTTCCGTCGTCCGATCTCTCTACGATGTTCTGCCATGAACTGTCAATCTGGTCAGAGTGGGGTATATCCGTCATGTCCTCTCAGTAAAGAGAAGGTTTAGACACAAGAGCATATTCTGTCTTCATGCAAGGTAGCCAGCGCTTTGTCAAGGCCGATTCAAATGACGCTACAATAAAGTGATCACTGTGCTGGCGGCCATAATAGATGAAGCAAGAATTCGGACAAACAGAGAGACCAGAGCTGGGCAGCAACGTGAAGATAAGGAAGACTGGGTTGTGGTCTTACCCTCAATCCTAGACGGCGTGGACTATTGGAAGCTGACTGTTGAGCTGAAAGGCTGTGGCGATTACCCTGCAGTGATCCAACAGTTTCGATTGAAACCTGACAATGTACTACACTCCTTTTCGGCTTAACAGCTGTCGCTGATCTAGCTGACCATCCCATATGTGTCGAGAATCAAGGAGTATCACATATACAAGATGCAGAAGTACAGTGACATGATGGCAAGTCTGAAATAGGAAGGATACGATATCAGGCTATTCGCAGTAAATGTGGGCATAAGAGGTCTAATCTCTGACAGCAGGCATAGTTCGCAGCTGGACAAGTACGAAGACAACGCAAGGCATGAAGACAACACAACGTCTCAAAATGTGGTTCGAACCAACTGCAGGAGAAATACCGCCGCTGTTATACCCCCAGAGAGTGTCAGGAAGATCTCATCTCATGTCATCATGTTCCTCTTGTACCTTGCGGTGTTGAGGTGAAGTATAAACTTCGTGAGAGTGCCCGAGTATGGGATTCATATATCGATATTCCCATGGACTCTGCTATTCCCTCCGTCCAACGTTTACGTGGTCGGCCTCTTCCTCTGATTCCATCTGGTCTGTACATCATTGCTTGTTGTGGTATGCTGATGACTGGTAACCTACTTGCATGGCCAAACCATTTGACATGCTGTTTTCTGATAAAATCTAGTGCTGCTTTAACCCCCACTTTAGTCCTGATTTCTTCATTTCTGATCTTATCTCTTCTTGATACGTTGAGTATTCTTCTCAGGAACCTCATTTCTGTTGTTGTGATTTTTCTTTTCTCTTTTTCTGTCATTGTCCAGGTTTGGCATTGGTAGCATAGAGTTGGCATTAAGATTGTATTGTAAAGTGCTTTCTTAGTAGTTATTGATACATGTTTGTTCTTTAGTATTGGTGCCATTTGTCCAATGAGTTGATTAGTTGATTTGCCTTATTGCAGCCTATTCTGTCGTCCTGTCGTCACTCAATGGGTGAAGCGTCATCACCACGCCGGCCGCTATTAAAGTCCCTAGATATTTTTGGTACTGATGTTTGGCCTTGTGGAACTGCGAGCCCAGGTCAATTAAAAAAAAAAAAATTCGATTCAGTAACGATACGGATGGACTCCATGACTACCGGGCCGACAGGTGGCTGTCCAGCCACCACAGTAACGCTTCTGGTCAATATCACCCGGGATATCTTCACTTCCCCAAACATTTCCGGATGCCCAATTTAGACTGTGTTGACACGAGATCCCAGGCCATTATAAAAAACAAATCCTACAATCGACAGGGATTCGAACACGTACGCGTGCTAGTTACGACGCTATGACAAATGTCTTACCTGGAACATACTATTCTGCTAATGCTGGGAATACAAAGAAGACAGTCACACTTCTACGTTATATATCGTTTATAGCACACACACATATACATTTCTATGATATTTGCATCAGTTACAAACAATACAAGTCACAGCTTAAGCCGTTATAACTGCTTTGTATAAATGTTATTTAGAAAACCACAATACAACAATATTGGCTTCAGAAAATCAGTTCACACCCGGTCAGTTTTTATGTTACTATTGATTTATACATGAGGCTCAGTTTCTTCAAATGTAAAAGACTATATTTGATCCTAAAGTAACACACAATAGCTTGTATTTGCATTCGGAGTTTGAATGTATAATACTGTATTCATCAGTACCGTGGGGTAGATTTTCTCAGTATTAAGCAGTCTTTGAATTGCCGCCCCTTACAATAAAAATACAGCCCCTTTATGAAACCCCCATACGGTGCCGCCAGATGCGGCTGTCTCTCTGTATCATAGCACGGTATGGCCCTGGTATTCATTATAATAAGAAACGCCTATAAGTAGTTCATAGTAAGGAGTAGATTGTCACCTCAGTTGAGACCTATTTCTGTTGATTGATCAAGAGCGACCATTAAATATTCACAACTTCATCGTCGCTAGAGCGTCGATGTAACAGACAGCTAGAGAGATTGGCTGTCGGCCTGAAGGTCACGCATTCAAATCCCCATCGAAGCAGGGATTGTTTTCATTTATCTGGATTGCCCCGACCTACACGGCCAAAAATGGTTACTAGAAAATTCTCTGAGTAAAACAACAAAGAAATTAAAAATAATATCAGTAAGCTTTACTCGAACGAGATTCCATGTGTCTAAATGGACGTTACGGCTGAAGCATTCGTCAATTAACAAATAACAAACATAGATTGATAAAACTACTTGCATGAAAATATATTGAAACGTTACTCATCTATTTTCCTGCTATGAATTTGACACGTGTCTAACTCAACGACTCCTGCGTAGGTGATAGATCATTTTCTGGAAGTTAAATATGGTCCAGATGATATTGACATCAACACCAGAGTATGGGTTGGTGTATACAAACACGGGGCCAGCACCATATGTCCAAAACACATGAAGGCAAGGAAAGGGACCTGTTTATTTTTTGTTTTGTTTTTGTTTTTGTTTTTTCTTTTTGTTTTGGTCTATTTATGTTTACTCCGTGGCAAAGGTGTTACGGATGCAGTTCGTAATCCCGCATACAGCGTTCAAAATACAGCTGCGGGCGATTTGGCAGCAGAACCACCTTGCCTTGGAGTTTTACGAAATTGTATGGGTGCCGATCGTTCAGAAACCAATGACAAATTACTGAACATAAACTTGCCAAGAGATCACAAAAAGCACCACCTCCCCCCCCCCCCCCCCCCCCCCCCCCCCCCCCCCCCCCCCCCAAAAAAAAAAAAAATACTGGTGGTGACAACGACGTCCTGATAAAGTATTTGTAACCAACATTTTAAAAAATATGTTTACTCTATCCTGAAATTTAATTTGCTGAAACTAATGAGATTATGAGAAGCATGATGACATAAAACGGGCAAAAGGTTCTAAATATACGTAAATCAGCACTACTCTCAGATCATACAGTGTAAAAACAGCAAGCCGTGAACGGGTGGCTCTCTTGTTGTCCAATGAAGCAAAGAAAGTACACAGTAAAAGACATGAGTTCTAGATTAATAACAGGAACATTTATTAGAACCACATACACACACTCAGTAAACTGACCACACATTTGGTCCAGTGTTAAAAATCAAACAAGATCAGAATGAATCCGTTAAGTGTGCATTAATTTTACAAGACACTTCAAAATACCAAGGTAAACTTATGAAATGACTATAGAAAAATAATGATGGGTGACTTAAATGCCAAGTTAAGATCGGATAATACAGGTTATGACGAGATCATGATAAGACACGGACTTGGGGTCATTATCATCATCACCGCATGCCATGTGACGTAGGCGTTCATGTCTCTCCATATATCTATTTGTTTCATGTCTCTTCATATATCTATGTGTTTGATTTTCTAGATCGACTCTGCTGACAGTAGTCCTCCAATGTAACTCCTCTGATGTCTGAGCTACGAGAAAAGAAGGAAAACTTTGCAACACAATCCCCGGGAGGCGGTACAGTGGTACAAAGTCGGGAGAAAAGACTGCATCAACTTCTCTCTGATAGGTGTAATATATTTTCAATCGACCTGTACAGCTACTTGGGAGGTAAATGACTATTATGAGAGAGAGAGAGAGAGAGAGAGAGAGAGAGAGAGAGAGAGAGAGAGAGAGAGAGAGACAAAGAGACACAGAGAGAGAGAGATCAACTTCTCTCCAATAGGTGCAATCTATTTTCAATCGACCTGTACAACTACTTAGGAGGTAAAAGATTATTATGAGAGAGAGAGAGAGAGAGAGAGGGAGAGAGAGAGAGAGAGAGAGCGAGAGAGAGAGAGAGAGAGAGAGAGAGAGAGAGAGAGATCAACTTCTCTCCGATAGGTGCAATCTATTTTCAATCGACCTGTACAGCTACTTAGGAGGTAAAAGATTATTATGAGAGAGAGAGAGAGAGGAGAGAGAGAGAGAGAGAGAGAGAGAGAGAGAGGAGAGAGAGAGAGAGAGAGAGAGAGATCAACTTCTCTCTGATAGGTGCAATCTATTTTCGATCGACCTGTACAGCTACTTAGGAGGTAAAAGATTATTATGAGAGAGAGAGAGAGAGAAAGAGAGATAGAGAGAGAGAGATAGAGAGATAGAGAGAGAGAGAGAGAGAGAGAGAGAGAGAGAGAGAGAGAGAGATCAACTTCTCTCTGATAGGTGCAATCTATTTTCAATCGACCTGTACAGCTACTTAGGAGGTAAAACTTAGTCTTGCAGCGCACTCACAAACAACCGTCCAACCATATCTATAGTATAATCTAGCAACATGACACATGTAAGTGTCTTTCATAGCTGCAACAGATGGCATGGAACAACAACATGAGCACTCACAAACAACCGGCCAACCATATCTATAGTATAATCTAGCAACATGACACATGTAAGTGTCTTTCATAGCTGCAACAGATGGCATGGAACAACAACATGAGCACTGTCGGAAAGAGTGTCAGTTGCCTCTAACTACCACCCACGGGGTAAACATACGAACGCCCTATTGGGTGAATGCAAATGTATGTAAATCATATGCATGGTCTTTCTGCACTGCTGAACGTATCTTTATCTGCAAAATAAATTATGTCTTTTTGTAAACAGGGAGCTCTTTTCTCGTATTTATTACGTCTCTAGAGATTTATGAACATGTTTTTTAAAAAGAAAGGTGTATATCCACCAGCATTTTATCTCCGTTGTTAATGTCTTGACAAGTTTTTACGTTCAGTAGTTTGCCATTGCTTTCTGAACGACCGGCTCCCATACCAACACGTTAAAACCAGCGCGAAACGGTCTGCTGCCAAATCGGTCGCAGCTGTGTTTCGAACGCAGGTAAGCGGCATTACTAATCGCGTTCGTAATGCCATCGCCAAGGAAACCATTTGTGAACTATATAGGCAGTAGATGACTGTTTGACAGAGAAATTAAAGAGAAATGATTGGTCGGTTCCAATGTTATACACGTATTACACAGAAATATCAATTGGGGAACACTTTGAGGTACTTAAGGCAGTTCATAAATAAACACATATGTATTGTTTGGCTCTCATATGAGGAGACGAAGGAAGCAGAGACTAGAGGACGCACTAGACAAAATTTTATTGATGAAGAGTTGATATTTTTATGTAATACGTGTACAACATTGGAAGAGACCATTCATTTATCTTCCTTAAATCTTCTTGAATATACTTGACACAACATTACGGCCTGATGGGTGGGTGTGTTTGTTATTTGATATAAGCTGGTTTAATATAACATTATGAGACCTATGGTGCTATCTCAATGGTTAGATGCGAATTATGTTCCTATTCCATAGTATTACGTTCATGTGTATGATAGACCTGGCTTATGAAAACATCTGTTTTGGGTGTCTTGTTGGTAATGCGTCGAAGTATACATGTTCCTGCAACGTGTCGTCCCGTCGGTAACTATAGCTGTCAAATTTGTATGTGATCTATTGCAATCTCTAGACTCTGCTTCCTACGAATCCTCCTATGATCGCCTAACAATACATGTGTCTTTATTTATTAATAGCCTTAGTGACTCTCAATGGGTTCCCCAATTGATATGTATGTGTAATAAGTGGTCCATATAGTCAATCTTCCACTGATATTTCTATAGGTCAGGTTGTGTATATATATATATTGGACAGTCTTGGAGTATGTAAACTCCTATTTGCGGCGCCAATTCACATGTGCACATGGCTGATTTGCTAATCTTCTTTGTGTATACATGAAGTTGTGTAATCGACTATGTCCTGTTCTGAGGTGTAGAATAATTTGTTCTGGTTGTCCAAAAAGTGGTAATCGTCTTGAGCTGGTATTGGTAGCTATCTTGATTTGATCAATCGTTTCTATTAATGGTGCGTAACAGGTACATTAGATTGTTCTTCTCTTTCTCCTTCCTGAGCCTATCGATCAGATCTCTCGTTTCCCAGTATTCCACAGTGAGATAGTATGCACTGTATTGTGACCTTACGATGGCTACCTTGTTCAGATAGTAGTTCCGTAGTTTCAAACTGGAGCGCCTCTAGTGCTGAATTTGAATCATGCTGTGTGTCATGGATGTTATTCAATAATTTCTCTGTTACTATCTTGTGTCGTGGATGTCCTGGCCGTGTCGTTAATAGTATTTGGGAATTCTAATGTATACGCCAGCTTCTCCACTTTGAACAGCATTTTGTGCTGATCCATCTGTGTAGACTCGAATTATGAGAGTAACTGTTCTGTGTCGTACACTGTTATGTTCTTCCGTGTCGAAAATTCCTTTCACTTTTGTCTGGATTTGCATTAATAGTCTTGTGTTACTCTCTCCAATTAGTTTGTTTACGATGCAATTTTCAGAGGGATAACAACTGCAGGCATATATTTGGTTTGTCTGCAGAGTCGTTTGTCCTCGTGGATAAAACAGCTTCTTTGAAACCGCCCCAGTGCTAGGTTTTCAAACACACTGGTTGATGAGGTGACTACCACCGTTGCAATCTTTACTGCCCAATACATTATTTGAACTTAGAGTTATTTTAATTTCCTTTTGTCTGTGATTATTTTGCATCACATGTACACAAAACAAACTGGTGACAAAGACATGGCTGGCACTTTGCAGTCTTGTTAGACTACAGTTTTTATATTGTTCCCCCCCCCCCCCCAAAAAAAAAGAAACGCATAGCTGTCGAAGGCACACACATAGCCATGATTTTGATGTTCGATAAGTTTAGTATTTTGTGTGTGTGTGTGTGTGTGTGTGTGCATATCCTTTACAGGACATCACTGTCAACACCAGCATCTTTCAGCTGTATGTTGATTTCTTGGCAAGATTACGCTTAGTAGTTTGCCATTGCTTTCTGAGCGGGCGGTTCACATACCCCGTAAGTTACAGATGCGATTCGAACCACTGCTGACTCTAACCGTCATCACGTTACCGACGAGAGTATACGAGATTACGGAGAAAAGTCATAATCTCTAAGCCACGAAGCCGGCAAATTTAGTAATGTAATGAGTTAATTGTTCAAATTGCACACAAGAATACCTTAGGGTTCAGCCAATAAATTGACAGTTGTTTTGCATCTGGCTCACAAGAGATTTTTGGTGTACGGGCCTCCCGTGAGTATGGTGTATGGCTTCCTCATGCATCGATTAGTGACTGAAATATCCTGGGCATGGATGCGATCAGATATCTGATGTGGGCCTGTAGGATGGCTGCCGACCCTTCCTGGATTACCTGGAACAGATCACGATGATTGGCTGGAGCAACGTCTTGGCGACAAGCACGTCTATGCAGCGCATCCTACAAGTGTTCAATCAGACTCATGTTTGGAGACACGAGATAGCCAGAGAAGGGTGAGAAGGTTGTTGGCAGTTAGGAACTGTGTGGTCAGCCGTGCACAATGGGGTCTGTCCTGTTGAAACACTGAATTTTGGGTAGCCGAAAGTGGAAGGGCATGGGGGTCGAAGAATTCCATTGACGTATCGTGGCACATTAAAGCTTTCTGCAATGTGAACCAATTGACTCCTTCCGCTGTAACTGATCATTCGCCACACAACTGCCCCTCCACCAACGTGCCGTGGAGCTTCATTAACGCAGTTGTGGGCAAAACGTTCATTTCACCCGCGGTAGACCCTTCTCCGACTGTCACGACGCTGCAACAAAAATAAAGATTCGACACTAAACCAGACACATCTCCATTGGTCTTCTGTTACCCAAGGACGATGCTGGATAGCCCAAAGAAGTCGATTTTGGCGATGGTGGCGTGTAAGGACAGATCCACGATGAGGTCGTTGTGCCCGAAGTCCAGCGTCATGAGGTCTATTCCGGAGATTTATCAGACACACGACGTCCTACAGGCAATGGCTGGATAGTTGAGGAAGATGTTGTAAACATATCTCTGAGATGACAAAGCCGAATAAAGCGATCATCCACTGCTATTATCACTTTGGGTCGTCCACTGTCATACCGGTGTTAAACTGTGTCAGATGCTTGGAACCGGTGCCAAAGTCGACTGATGGTACTCTGATGCACGTTTAGATGCCTGGCAACCTGACTTTGACTTTCACCTGCATTCAGTTGGCCAATAGAAATATTCCTTAAATGTATCGATAGAGGTGCCATAGACGTTTGCTTGAACATTACCTGAATTGTTTTGTGTAGCGTTATCCTTTTATAGGGTTTCTGTTGCTTAGTCAGTGAATAGTGTTCACCCCAAATGTTGTTGCTTTCACGTGCGTGCATCATGAGCCGTGATAAAAATGTGATCATAACCACAATTAACCACTGCATTGTAACGATTACAAAAACGAAAGCAATTCACGTCAACACGTGCATTTGACATAGTAAAGAGCATTTGAGGCTAGTTTTTATATGCCCTAACACCAAATTTTACTTACAAACTCATAAAAACGCACCCTCGGATAGCTATGCGTTTCTTTATTTGAACAGTATAAAATGGAGCTACACCTCTCCATAGCACAAAGCCTGAGCTGGATTTATTAGAGACCATGTTTTGCCAAGGCAGCGTGAATCTTCTCTCGGCCTGCCTAGTTTACTCCATAGAAAAAGTAGCACCAATACGTCGGAAACAAGAAAAGCTGCAGAAGCTGCTTGATCAGCAAAGCAATACACTAACTGTCCGCCTATCAGAGGTTCCATCCAAGGCCTGGTCTCCCGTCACATGACTGTAGTATTTATGTTAAATTTTCTTTCACTAACGGTAAGGCGTGCATCCTCCAAAGTGCGCTCCTCCACTCGAAGACGTTCGCACTATGCTGGTTGTCGGGTTTGGTAAGCGCCACCCAAAATTCGGGGCTAGTAGAAAGCAGGTAGCACCGTATACTGTCGTACGGTAGCTCTGTCATATTTGACTAATACCATATATATATATATATTTGAATCCGCTCTAATGGGAATCAAACTCTTGATTCCCGGGCCGGGAGGCGAGCTTCTAACCATTAAACTATCACCGCTCCCTGTGTTAATTTTTGTCAAAAGAAATGTGGCACAAATGTTGACTGATATATATGATGCTCAATTGTATAGCTATAGTTGGATAAATGGCTGGCCAGAACGCCGGGTTAATTTAGTTGGATAAGTGGATGGCTGAAGCTGGGCTCATATTGTTGGAAAAGCGGCTGGCAAGAACGCCGGTTTCATATAGATGAATAAGGGGCTGGCCAGAACACCGGGTTCATATAGTTCGATAAGTGGATGGCCTGAAGCTTGGCTCATATAGTTGGAAAAGCGGCTGGCAAGAACGCCGGTTTCATATAGATGGATAAGGGGCTGACCAGAACGCCGGGTTCATATAGTTCGGATAAGCGGATGATGAGAACGCCGGATTCTCCTTTGGGAGACCCGGGTTCGATTTCTCGGTATGGTATGGAGTTTGTTTTCTTTCAAGGGCAAAAAGAAAACCCTGACCTGCACAGTTAGCTGCACTGGCTGGGCGGCCTTAATTCCTCAAGCTCAGAAACCAGCTGTTCTTCTACGCATGTTATTATAAGCAGTAAATGACAGTGGGTTGATATTATTATTTTATTTTTTTATTTCAACAATATGCATCTCAGAATAAAATACAATTGTGAAACAATATTAACACCAGCGATTCAAATGGTCAGTGGTGGGTGCGCTCCGTGGCGGTGTGGTCAAGTCGCCTCCCTCCCGCTCCGAAGTAGTGGGTTCTATTCCGGGCTACGTCTTTCGGTTCACGAGTGCATCTTTCTTGCAGACTCCTGGGTGTCGTCGCTGGGGCTACGGAGTTCGTGCCTTCTGTGACGTTTTTGGTAGACCGCACTTAAATCGATTCTCTCGACTTAAAGACTGTTGTAAAAGATGTTATACAGTATGCCGCCTCCGTGGTGAAGGCTTTACGGACGCTGTCCATGATCCCGCATACCCGCGTTCGAAACAGCTGCGCGCGATTTGGCAGCAGACAGCGTTGCGTTGGTGTTTTTACGAAATGGTATAGGTGCTCGTCGTTCAGAAAGCAATGGCAAACTACTGAACGTAAACTGGCAAAGAGATTACAACAGCAAAAAATGCTGGTGTTGACTGTACTGTCCTGTAAAGGATATGCGACTAACTTTTATAGAGTACTAGCTGACCCGGCCCGGCTTCGCCCAGTCCTTGGTGGGGAGCATCTCATTTAATTCATATAAGTAGTCATATAAGTTCCCGTTCCCGTTACCGACTATCTGTCTGTCAGCGTCCGTAAAGCCTTCATTTAATTCATATAAGTAGTCATATAAGTTCCCGTTCCCGTTACCGACTATCTGTCTGTCTGTCTGTCTGTCTGTCTGTCTGTCTGTCTGTCTGTCTGTCTGTCTGACCCGGCCCGGCATCGCCCAGCTCCTGGTGTGGAGCATCTCATTTAATTCATATAAGTAGTCAAATAAGTTCCCGTTCCCGTTACCGACTATCTGTCTGTCTGTTTGTCTGTCTGTCTGTCTGTCTGTCTGTCTGTCTGTCTGTCTGACCCGGCCCGGCATCGCCCAGCTCCTGGTGTGGAGCATCTCATTTAATTCATATAAGTAGTCATATAAGCTCACGTTCCCGTTCCCGACTATCTATCTGTCTGTCTGTCTGTCTATCTGTCTGTCTGTCTGTCTGATCCGGCCCGGCTTCGCCCAGCCCCTGATGGGGAGCATCTCATTTAATTCATATAAGTAGTCATATAAGTTCCCGTTCCCGTCTGTCTGTCTGTCTGTCTTTCTGTCTGTCTGTCTGTCTGTCTGTCTGCCTGCCTGTCTGTCTGTCTAATCATTTATTGGTTGCAGTTAGAACAACCTTAGATAAACGAAGACCAACTTACAAAAAGCATTAGAAAGAGCACTTGAAAGATCTTTACATCTTCCCCAACAATTAACTTGGGTAAATGGAGCAGAGGCAGCAGCAGCAGCAGAAGAAGAAGAAAAAAAAGGAGTAGGAGCTGGGAGGAGGAAGAGGGAGGTGGAGGAGGGAGGAGGAGGGAGGAGTAGGAGGGAGGAAGAGATAGGCGGAGAGAGGAGGAGGAGGGAAGAGGAGGGAGGAGGAAGGAGGAGGAGTAGTAGGGAGGAGGAGGGATTAGGAGGAGGAGAGAGGAGGAAGAGGGAGGAGGAGGGAGGAGGAAGGAGGAGGAGCCAGGAGGAGGGAGGAGGAGGTGGGAGGAGGAGGGGAGGAGGAGGGGGAGGAGGAAGAGGGAGGAGGAGGGAGGAGGGGGGAGGAGGAAGAGGGAGGAGGAAGAGGGAGGAGGAAGAGGGAGGAGGAAGGAGAAGGAGGAGGAGGGAGAAGGAGGGAGGATAAGAACACAGGAGGAGGAGGGGGAGGAGGAGGGAGGAGGAGGGAGGAGGAGAGGGAGGAGGAGGAGGAGGAGGGAGGAGGAGGGAGGAGAGAGGAGGAGGAGGGAGGAGGCGGAGGGAGGAGGAGGAAGAGGGAGAAGGAGGAGGGAGAAGGAGGAGGGAGGAGAAGGAGGGGGAGGAGGAGGGAGGAGGAGGAAGAAGGAGGAGGAGGGATGTGGAGGGAGGAGGAGGGGGGAGGAGGAGGAAGGAGGTAGAGGGAGGAGGAGGAGGGAGGAGAGAGGATGAGGGAGGAGGAGAGAGGATGAGGAGGGAGGAGGAGAAGGGAGGAGGAGAAGGGAGGAGGAGGGATGAGGAGGAGGGAGGAGGAGGGGAAGGAGGAGGGAGGAGGAGGAGGGAGGAAGAGGGAGGAGAAGGAGGAGGAGGGAGGAAGAGGGAGGAGAAGGAGGAGGAGGGAGGAGGGGGGAGGAGGAGGAGGGAGTAGGAGTAGAGAGGAGGAGAAGGGAGTAGGAAGGAAGAGGAGTGATTAGGAGGAGGGAGGAGGGCGTGGAGGCAGGAGGAGGAAGAGGGAGGAAGAGGGAGGAGGAGGAAAGAGGAGGAGGAAGGAGGAGGAAGAGGGAGGAGGAGGAAGAGGGAGGAGGAGGGAGGAGGAGGAGAAAGAGGGAAGAGGAGGAGGGAGAGGGAGGAGGGGGAGGGGAAGAGGGTAGGAGGTGGAGGAGGGGAGAGAGGAGGAGGAGGAATATAACGCATATGCCTGTAGATTTAATAATGGCTGAAGTTGTTCCATGTCTTCTTAGAGTTGGCGACAGTGTAAAGAAATATAAAATCTTCAAACTTGATAGAGATAAGGTAACTATTATTTATTTATTCTTTAAGCATAAAAAGATGAGTTACAATGTTATGCATTATGCATTATTTTTATGAAAACTTTGAAAATGCCTTAAAGATTGTATCATTATTTATTATAACTCATATGCCGGTACATAACTATGGACAAAGAGTTTATAAATCTTTGAAAACGATGCCACAATATGACTATAAGGTATACAGAAAAGTTATTCCCCTTGAAATAACTTTTACAGAGTTAAGTCCCCTGAGATTTATGAAATTATAATGAAAAATGAAATAATATTGGGTAAGCAGCCGATTTCACACTAAAAAAATATGACAGTTGGCAGCGCTGGAATGAAAGGAAGACGTGTAGAAAATTTCATCTCAATAGGATGGACCGTTCGCGAGCGCATAAAGGACATACGGACATACAGACGGAGATTGCCTTTTATATATAAGATAGTAGACCTTCATGCAGGATGTGCTGGGAGACATTATTCATACAAACAAATCACATATTAATACGGTAAGCATATGTTATTTGATATATTCTATGTTCTAAAACAATTTGAAGGTGACACTCTTCTTTATTTGTATCATCATCATCATTAGGATCATTATTATAGCCATCATCATCACTATCATCATCATCACGGTCATTAATATTATCATTTTAATTAATATGGCCATCATTATCACAAGAATTATCATTTTATCAGCACCATCCTCAACATCAATGTGTTTTTTATTTCTTTGTGAATGTAACATTCACAACATTTTATGTGTGAAAGATGAGCGGTTGGAAGTTCCAAATGTAAGACGGGCCTGTGTGTCCAAACTGTGACCCTCTGAAAATAAAATTTGTTCATTCGCCCGTTCAAGTTGCATGTTCTTTATAGAATGTCGTTCTCAACAAATTCAGCAGAAAATTGCTTTATAGAATGCCGATCTCAATACGGTCGGCAGAAAATTGGCTGGTTACTTGTTTTAAAGTTCCATGTAAAAGACTGTCTTAACTGATTCATTCTTAGAGGCTTGGTGTCTAACACTGAACCACATTTATGTTTAGGTTCTTTTATTTATGCATGTGTGTGTGGTTCTAAATGTTCCTGTTATTAATCTAGACTCATATCGTTTCCCTATGCTTGATTGCTAATGTTCGTTGGCTTGAACTCCAACGCGAAGTCCTGTATGTCGGATGAAGGCATCCTGTTGTCAACATCAGTGTGATGTCATACAGGACCTGAGGTTTGCATGAGTATCCGTTGTCCCATGTCTGGCTTATTGGTGTGCAGACTGGTGGTTCCTCGCCGTACAGGCGGACATTCTCCGACTTCGGAGGAAGTTTCCCTATTACTTTCTTTTCATCATAAGACATAAGTAGAGCAAATCCTTCGCAGTTTGCGTTATTTTAATATTTATGACAGACAAGCAGTGCTATTTCACATATATTTTGAATCATTTTGTCTGTTCCATTCCATCTTGCTTCGCATAATCTAAACATTCTAAGCAAAGTACACAATGGGATAGAGTAAACATGAAGAAAAACATGAAAAACGCAGGTCTCCTTTCCTTGTCTTCAGGTGCATCGGACATGTAGTGCTGGCCCTATGTTCGTATACACTATTCCACACCGGTCTGTCGGTGTCAGTATCACATGGGCCACCTTTAATTTATAGAAATTATACGATCACCTATTCATGAGTCGTTGGGCTACATAGGTGTCTTTTCCATAGCAGGGACATAGATGAGTAAAATGTATAAATAAATATATTTATGCCTAATGTTTCAAGTAGTTTTATCAGAATATATTTGTGGCTTGAGTGCGGATGAAGACTTTAGCCGCAACACCTGTTTTGACAATCGTGATCTCCGTCTAGTAAAGCTTACTTATTCTCTTTCTCGTTTTTGTTGATTAAAAGAAACTTTTCTAATATCCATGTTTCGCTTTGTCCATCGAGCAATCAAGATCAGTTAAAACAATCCCAGCTTAGATGGGGATTAGAATACATGACCATCGGGTGGCCAGGCAATCTTCTTCCCGTGTGTTACCTCGACGCCCACGGGACGGGTGGGGCTGTGAATAATAAATAAATAGTCGCTCATGATCAATCAACAGGAACCACCCCGTCTCTACGGCCGTCATAATCTGCTCCCTAGGATGAGAACTTTAAAGGTGTTACTAATGAAAATGAATAGATTGTTATATAAGTTATTGCGTGTTTCTTTAGAATTAAATAGTCTTTTACGTTTGAAGAAACAGAGCTGGAGGTATACATACATATTAACATAAGAATTTACTGGCTGTGAATTGATTATTTGAAACCAATATTGCTGTAGTGTTTTGTTTTTTCTTAAGAACATTATTACAAAGGTGTGATACTGGTTAAAGCTGTGACTTGTATTATTTGTATCTGATGCAAATGTCTAGGAAGTATATGTGTGTGTCACAAACTATATATAACGTAAAAGTGTCACTGTCTTTTTTGTATACCCAGCATTTGCAGAATATTGTGCTTCAGGTAAGACATTTGTGATAGCGACGTAACTAGCACGCGCACCTGCTAAGTCGGTGGTCATATGTTCGATTCTCTATCGATTCAGGGATTTCTGTTTTAACATGGCCCGGGATTTCGTGTCTACACAGGTTAAAATGGGCATCAGGAAATCTTTTAGGAAGTGAAGATATCCTGGGTGATACTGACCAGCCGCGTGCTCCAGTGACTGGACATATAGTCATGGGTGCTATCTGCGTCGGTGCAGATTCGAATTTTTAAAATTAATATGGGCTATCAATTCGGTCTGCCATAAAAATCAGTAGGAAGAAATATTTTGGAAAATAATAGCAGCTGAACGTAAACTTGCCAAGAGACCACAACAGTGAAACATGCTGGTGTTGACTGCGATGTCCTGTAAAGGATGTGCAACTAATTAACTATTATCAGCAAGCCTAATACTGCCACTTCACTGAGTACAGATTGGTCTTTAGAAATATGAGTCTAGCCGCTCATATCCAAGAAGCCAGCTCTTCTTCTGGGCTACTCGATTGTGAGTTTGGGCTCCTTGACCCCCACCAAGTCTCTCATGCGGAGTGCGGCCCTCGCAAGTGGACTAACACCATCATTGGCTTGACTTCGGTCGACATTTTACTGATTTCGGCTCCTAATACAACGCTGTTGTTCGGCCATATTGCTGTCCAATACTCAAATGCACTTGACTCGTTTGGAGGGATGGCTACAGAGTCGATAGAGACAGTACCCTTCTAGATCTTAACTAACAGATTTGTTGGTTTCGAAGGTAGATTTGGCCGTAATACAATGTGCAGACAGAAACGTGAACCATATTACTGCAATGACTTGTTCCACACAAGTTTCCGATTGTACTATAGCCAGCCCGAGGCATATTCGGCTGCTTTGACAATTTGTTTCTGTTATCTACTTCTTGCCTGTCCTTTGATGCCCAACTGCTTGAACACCTCATAAACGGAGTGGGAGATTAGACCACTTGCTTCTAGTTTTGTTTTTGTTTTTTTTTAAATATTTTTTGTTGCATATCCTTCACAGAACTTTGCAGTCAACATCAGCATTTTCAGCGGCTGTTGATGTACTAGGCCAGATTACGCTCAGTACTTTGCCATTGATTTCTGAGCGACCGGCTCACATACCCAGTAAGTTACCAACGCGGCGAGAACCGCTACCATTTCTCGCGCAGATTACGCTACTCACGAGAATATACGGGATTACTGAGAAAGATGTTAACCCATAGCCAGGGAGCCGGCCTTACTCCTGTCTCCACGGCAAATAGCCTGAGAGTGTATCCTTCCTGTCTCCGACTTGCGACCATGTCACTGTACTTCACCATCGGGTACATGTGCTGCTCCTAGATCCTCGACTTGTATGGGACGGTCAGCTTGTTCAGCGTTAGCTGTTGAGCCAATGAGAGCAGTACAATGTCAGGTCGCCATTGAAACTGTTGGATCACTGTCAGGTAACCGCAACTGCCTTTCAGGTCAACGGGCAGCTCCCAGTCGTCAGTGCCATCGAGGATGGAGGGTAAGAGTGCAGCACTGTACTCCTCCTTGTCACCACGTTGCTGCCCAGCTCTGGCGAAGTAAATCCACATCGGCCAAGCATTGACCCCTCTATTAGACCACATACTGGCTTTATCCTCTATAGCCGCCAACACTGTGAGCACTTTATGGTGGCGCCATGTGAATCACCCTTGGTAATTGCTACTTTACATGCAGGCATCACATTCTATAGTGACTGGATTTTCTATTTACGGAAGGGACAGGACAGGCCGGTGGTTTATCCCACTTGATCAGGATGGCAGCTGATGGCAGGACACCATAGAGTGATCGGATGGCAAAACATAGGCGCAGTGGTGCCATGCTCCGGATATAATTCAAAGTCAGGGACTTCTGTATTGCCCCTTCTCGCGACAACCACTGGCCCTGATGCGACTGTTGGACAGCCATTTGCACTCTTTTCGCCCTCTCCTCCACGGATCTCCTAAACCACATATATCTGCGTTCTGTCGTCTTTGACCACAGCTGAGCTTTAGTCATATTGAACGACTCCCGTCTATCCGAATAAGTGTGTCCCGCGACTTCCTTCAGTCTTAGTGATGCTTGGACCGCTTCGAGGTCGCTGCCGACTCGTCAATTTCTTCCTGTTTCGAGGTCGGGTTGTGAGCTGCTGCCGATTTTATCCGGGGACTCGCGCAACATCATCGCAAATCTGGATTATCTGACTTTGTATTGGTCCAGGAATTTAGAATATTTGAGAGGAATCATCATAGGGGATCGTATCATCAATAACATTAGATATGCGGATGATAAATTGTTGATGACATACAATGAGCCGGATCTTCAACATTTAGTAGATGCATTTGTTGCACAACTAGGATTACAATTAAATTGTAAAAAGACACAGAATTTGGTCATCACTAGGAAAAAAGAAATAACGCAATAAGATATTCGAGTAAATGGTAATATTCTTAAAGACGTGTGTCGGGACAGTCATAACATCTGATGGGAGATGCCTTGAAGAGATTAGAGCAAGAATCGCCATGGCCAGCATAGCCTTTCGCAAGATGGAATCATACTGACCAATAAAAAGATGTCATTTCAAAAAGGGTGTTGAAGTGTTACCTGACTTTTGTATGGATGTGAAGAGTGGATATTGAGCAGACAAGATGAAAATCATCTAATGACAATGGAAATGTTGTTTCTGAGACAAATACAAAGAATACTCTAGACACACAGATAAACCAATGACCATTTCCTACAAGAAACAAATGAAAACCGTAAACTGATTAGAGAAAGTAAACGTAGACAGTCACAATGTTTGGGTCACGTTATGGGAAGAAATAAATTTAAGAACTTGGTGACAGCTGGCAAGACTGAGGGGAAAAGAACAAAGTGAAGGCAGAGAATTAAATACCTGGATGGCTTGGCCATGTGGTATTGCCCAATCAAGAACACAGAGACGATCCACGACTCTAGTGATCGTGTGAGATGGCACAACTTGACTGCCCACGCTTATTGGCATGGCACATGAAATGAATGAATTGATCCACGACGGACTTGAGCGGGAGGACGACATTTGCTTTTTTTTCTGCGTCCAAGGCCTGATATTGACCACTTCACCTACTGAGTCTAGCATCATATGTCCATTGCTTGAAAGACGTGTAAATGGATCTTTCGCTTAGTTTACTTATCATATTATCAAAGTGTCCTTAGCTAACTTATTTTTTCTTACAATGAAGACCTAAATTAGTTGTACGGTTAAGAGTTAATCTTAAATTCACAGTGCCGTATTTCACCTTCTTTGAAATGTATGGCTGATGTGTGACTCCGTTCGAAAGGCAATAGCAGCAGTGTTCCAATCTCTGCCATCAAAATGAACTTGACAATAATACATTGTCGATATAGAAGGTTGTGACTTTAGTGAATACTAAACACCCAGTCTCTGTCACCAAAGTGAACAATGCCAATAATACATGGTCGATATAGAAGATTGTGATTGTTAGTGAATACTAAGCACCCAGTTTCTGCTTCCAAAGTGAAAATGAGAATACTACATGTTCGATAGAGGAGGTTGTAACTTTTAGTGTATCAAAATTAATTTCCACCTTGGAACTTAACTGGCAATGTATCAGTCAAAGCTATGCACGTCTCTTGATATATCTATCCGTGATATAATGAGCGAATCAACGAACACGAGAAATAGAATCTATAGGCTTTATAAGGACACAAGCCCAAGCGAATAAATGTATACACTTGATACAGGACAATAAGAAGAAGGAAAGCACCTACTGTTCTCCGTTAGTCTACGGGTCACTCTTGGGCAAGGTGAAGTACCCGTTTACCTGCCACTTCTCCCCACACAAATCAATCAATCAATCATTAAAACTAGGGAAGGTGAAATCATGCGAGATGTGGCCAATATATTTTGTAAGCTTGTTGGCACGGAGGAACAAGTGGCTAGTCTTAACGAGACAACAAACCACAGTGGACCAGGAAAATGCGCCCGCTAGATAAGTAATGGTGTTCTTTAAATGACAGGACGACTAGGGGTGAGGTCCCGAACATCACTGGAAATGGCCTTCTAATCAAGAGAGAGAACACAATAAATAACAGTTGACAGAATTTGTCTTTCAAGGACCACGTGAGACAGTTGGTGTCGAAGGTCTGAAAAGGAACCATTGCACTTAATGTGGATATGGAACATAGAATGTTGTGATCTTTCTGCATACAATGAATAGTTTCTGTTATCTAGTACAGCCTGGTGTTGCAGGTAATTCCTCACAGCCAGATGAAGAACAGGAACGCATTGACAAAGAGGCAAGGAAGTCATTTTGAGCTGTACAAGGGACACGCTAATGTTGTGAATGCGGCATATACTAGCTTTGCCTTCTATGACTGGCACACAGTCGTACAGGCGATTATGTCAATTAGGGTTGGGGCGAACAAGGAGCATACTTCTTCTTCTTTGCGTTCATCCGGAGTGTTTTTTCAGATTTGATTGCGGTGTGTCTAAGTTATGCGCCCTTGGGCCGAAACCCGTAGGCCAACACATCCGGCTTTAGTGTGCTTTTTGACAAGGTAGCATTCCTGGGAGACTCACTTTTGCGGTACCGTCCACAATCCAGCTGGCCAAGTTGGAACGGTCGAAGACAACTGTAATCCCTCAAAGGAAGGCAAGGACAGTCCATTGTATTTTCCGCCATCCTGGGTGGCTTCCATAATTGCAGGGCCGATACATAGCGCCCTGGTGCTGGGCTCTCCGAGAGAATCGTCACGTCGTGCTCATGGCTGATTTAATTCCTCACTTCGATATATTGGGCATTTCGTTCGCCCCGGGCCGTTCCCGCACAAACCAGACTCACCGAGTTTACGTTTCGGACATTGTCAGGGGGGGGGGGGGGAATAAAGACGGCAGTTCTTGGATTCCAGAGGCTGAAGTCGCGACCAGACATGATTGTGAAGTTGGTAGGATATTGCGTGCAATGTAATGGACCACGGTGCCGCCCAACAGGGCGTAGGGTGTGAGTAACCATGGACCGAAAGTGCTGGGATATTCAAAGTGTTAAGCAGAGGGGTATAACAGATGAAAAGTGACAACTCACGCGCAAGGACGTGATAATATACACGGATGGATTTGTGGTCAGAGGTAACGGAGTGGGTGGGGCGTCATTGCAAATATTAACGGGAACAGTGGAAAATAGGAAATTCTAACGTATGCTACCTACCACGACTTCCAGCTTGAGATGAGGGTAATGTCTGTAAGGGCGACATTCCGATGGCTGGATAATATTACAGTCAACATGTTGTGTTTGTAACGGATGTGCAGAACGGGTTACTTAAAGCGACATTCAACACGCAGAGGGTGATGTAGACGGATATTTAATAAGGCAGTCACTGGTACCATCAGCATGGGACTCTTCTCTGGCTAATGAAGTAAGAGACATATTAGTGTGTGGAAATGTCCCGAGTGCAATGAGGTTCACTCCTCGACTCATACTCATATTGTGATTCTTATCTTATGACTCCTTGACTCATACTCATACGGTGGTTCTTATCTTAATAGAGTAACATGTATGGCGAGTAGCAAAGCCAACCCTAGAATGTTTCCAATCTGTTATTACAAAGAAGATTAGTTCTGGTAGCCTGGTTGTCTAGTTGTCCATTCTTTAACAAAGACATATATTGTGAGCTCTGTATACACCATGGGTAGAACGTATTCGTAATATTGTAATTATAAAGTTAGTATAATGAGTGTAGCGATGTATTTCAGCTAGTCGATACGTTATTATGCCGGCTAATGTTGATCAGTCAGACAACATAACAATGACCTTGAAGATAGTTATTAAAGATTCGTAGAAAATGCTTAACGCTTAATCTGAAGGATAACCCTGAGGCAAATGATCGAGCTGATAAACTTGCTGGCTCTGCATCCCCTGCATATTGCCAACCCATAGATCGTGCAGATGGTATTAACACTCTTAGAGAGATTTTGAAAGAGAGAGAAAGAGAGAGAGAGAGAGAGAGAGAGAGAGAGAGAGAGAGAGAGAGAGAGAGAGAGAGGGGGGGGGGGGCTTTGACGTCAGTGAACCCACATCGTTGCTCAGAACGAGAGGCTCGGGTGTAAGAATTTGTACGGCCAGACACAAGAAGCACACAAGGGGAACGAGGGCATTATTAGCCGCCTAACGTCCATGCATATGTGGGGAGGGAGGGGGGATCTTAGCACCGATGGACTTGTCCGGAGTTCAATCATGATACTCCAACAGAAAAGAAATATTCCTGGTGTGCAGGTGCAGCTTCAACCACTGACACAGATCTCGTTTCCAAAGTGAATCGTGACACATCTTCAGAACACTCAACCACAGGTTTCACCTTCGAACTGGTTAAACACCACAGTTAACATGAATGATGATGATGATTGTCAGTCTTCCACTCAGACGTGAATATGCAATCCATCTGTGCGCATTTGTTACATATAGACACTCTAAATATTCATGTCAGAATGTGAAACAACAGAAAAACACCATAATTATACATACAACCATTGATTAAAACACACGAAGAAGCCGGATGTGTCAGCCGAAAGGCACACATATTGCAGCTCTCCTTGACAAGCACAATGCAATTATGTCCAGAACAAACATGTCGGATCAGCGACGAAGGAGAAAAGAAAAGCAATTAACTGCAATCCATTGATAGATACGAGCCGCTGTCCCTTTTTATAGAAGTTAATGGAAACCTCCTATTGGGGGATAATATCACTACCCAGACTGCAATTATTTTTTTTTTTTTTTTAAACATTATTTGTTGATGGAGAATGCTCTACGAGATCCCTGCAAGCTGCAGACTGTTAAAATAAAATCAGGTGTAACTGTCCTGGGAACATTGGTCCAAGTCGGCTCCTTAAACCAACCCGGTCTAGCAGACTGGAAACGATTCACAGATAAAAACTAATTAGCACATGAAATGATGTACAGACCAGATGGAAACAGAGGAAGAGGCCGACCACGTATACGCTGGACGGAGGGAATAGCAGAGTCCATGGGAATATCGACACATGAAGCCCATAATCGGGCACTCTCAAGATGTTTATACTTTATCTCTACACCGCAAGGTACAAGACGGACATGATGAGATGTGTGAGATGAGACACGAAACACATTTACAGTAGCCAGGCGGTATAGAATATGTCATAACGTATCATCTCTCAATGTTCACTTGAAGTGCGAGAATGTTCCATATATGCTGCACTTGTCCCACACTCTGCAGTGAGATATACTATTGTAAGACAACGTAAATGCGGTCACACATTTGTTTTCTCCACGCAGTATAAGTACCATAGTAGACAACATTGGCATATTTACAATAACTGTGCTAAAGGTGCAGCCATCATTCATATATTCCAAAATCTTCTGACGGAGATAGTGTTTCTCTAACACTATGACATTGATTCTAGCTAATACATAATTAATAAGCGGCAGCGTTCGTGATTGTCACTTGTTTACCCGGGAGGAATGTGGAATCAACAAGCACATCTTCAACTTTATTCTCTGTTGGGATTATTGACTGACTTATGCCTACACTCCTCCCTTCGGTCTTCCCTTCCATATATCTATTTCTTTCACTCTCTCTGTTATTCCCTCAACACATACTCCGACAACAGTTCCTTTCAACGAGAAACAAAAGATTTATTAATAAAAACTATGTCTGGTGTATGTATGGACTTTGTAAGCGTAGTTGATAGTGTATTCTATTGTTGGTGCTAGAATGAACTCTGAATGTCTATCAGCGGTGTTGCTTCTCGCCCATTCATTCTTCAAGATCACAGGACAGCACATCAAACAGGACAGAGCTCACCCTGGATGATCCGTTTGCTTGAGTCTGATGGTAAATCCGTTATTGAATGAAACAAAACTGTTCACCACTGATTCACTGTACCGTAATAAAAGTCCCGTAAGTTTATGACTGCGCCCGAGTCTGTTTCATGACGGTAATTATCCAACATCGGAAACAACCACATCGTCACAGTTCTTCCTATTGTCTTTTATTACTAGCAATGTTTTTACTTGTCTATTCTTTCTTCCCTAGGCATACAAGACGTATGTAGTTTTAAGTATCCCTGCTTGCCACAGGTTAACATCTTTTCCTTTTAAGTGTTTTAGTGGTATATTCGTTTGAGCATACAGTGTTCTGTATTTGACGTTACGTTATCACTTCTTCATCTTAAAACATGTCTATGTTCTTTTTAGTTCTAAGTAGGTACTTTATTTGCTCAAGTGTAGTACTCTTCATCTCTTCTCTGATTTCACTAGGAGATTGGAACCTGTGGAGAAGTATAACAGATCCAGTGATAAGCGTCCGCCCCTTACTACTACCTATGCAAGTGTCCTTCTCCAGCCATAATGACAAGGCTTCCGAAGTAAACACCCGCATAAGACATATGAATTCACCAAAGTCTAAACTATCCACTAATAGAAAGCCATGGTAAATGCTATTCACACACATCTATATTCCTATGCTAAAACTATACTCTAATATATTAATACCTTATATATGCATCTATGTTCCTGGAATCGAAATACACTTAGCGAATAACACACTAATATCCCCTCTTCTTTAAACCATTAGGGACGTGTCTTTCTATTCCCACTCAGGAGGCATAGATCATTCAGCCCAGTTTGGAACACACACTAAACCGAAACTCCATGTTCAGCTATTTATATTGCGTATCCCATCCTCCGTTGATTGTTTGATCTACAATCAAATTTGTCGTACCCGTAACATCAAAAGTTCAGTTAAATCACGTATACGTCCGTATACGTCCGGCCGCTCCGTGCTCCGGTCTCCTTCGTCTCTACGATGTTTCCCTGTATTCTCCGACGCTGGTACCTCAAAGTGTCCAACCCCTTTGATCACCGTCTCCGCTGTTGCGCTGGTCCTCTGTCCATCGCTCGTTTGCACTTCAAAGCATTCTCCGTTCATTTTCCCTTCGGCCGATACTAGCGGGAGTCACTGACCTCGGCGCGTACCTGTATCCTATTTTCATATGTGACGGTCAATGATCTTTTATTCGTCCTCATCTCAGAATGAAGTACACATTGGTTAACTCTCCTTCTTCCTTGTATTTGTGTTACATCCAATTCTATCTGGGAATCATTAAACTATCATCATTCTGTGACAGTGATGATGATAGAGAATCGTGCTGATAATGTTATGATTCAGGTTCTTCTCCTGAGCTTGTCGCCTGCGTAAGTGAGGAAACGATTGGTCAGCTATTCTTCCGTGTATTTAGGTCTACAAACTGTAACGACAATACCACATTACAGACCTATGCAGAAAACTGCTTTGGGATAATTTTTATTTATTAGAAAGCATTAATAAATGTAACATGGACCAGTAATATAACATTGTTTGATATCTGCAAGATTCAAAATATACTAATGGATTGCCAATTGTTTGTAAATGTCTAAAATAGATAAATAATGTTAGCGTATATTTTAAGGTATTAGAAAAGAATTATAATTAGATCTCTCATGATTGCTGTTTTGTCTATCACAGAAAACAGTTCATATCGCAGTACCTGATCACCTGACGACTCTGCTGCGCTGCATTAAGACTGCCAATGGAAGGCAAAGTTGTCGTTGTAACAGGTGCAAATTCCGGAATTGGGGAAGTCATTAGCATGAAGTTTGCCTCTCTGGGTGCAAGAATCACACTTTGTGGGCGCGATGCAGAAAGACTTGTATCTGTGCTTGAAAAGGTTGTGGAGATCGGCGATGGAGACCGAAATAGGTTTCTGGTAGTCCAGGGGGACGTAAGCGACCAGACAGTTCGGAATCAGATCATAGACAAGACTATTGAGAAGTTTGGACGTCTGGACATCCTTGTGTTAAATGCCGCTATTACTGGCTCCAATCAATCTCTGCTACAAGCAACAGATGAAATATTCACCTCTATAATGGAGACTAATGTAAAATCTCCGTTTTTCCTGACACAACAAGCTGTACCACATCTGGAGAAGTGCAAAGGCAATATTATCTTCATTTCTTCAGTGACCGTGCATACAGTCAATTATTCCTCGATTCTAATCTACTCAATGTCTAAGGCATGCCTTGAACACCTCACTAAATACTTGGCCGTTGACTTGGGTCCAAAAGGAATCAGAGTGAATGCAGTTAGCCCAGGGTTTATGCCGACCAGAATTATGAGACATATGGGACATAAACAAGAGCTGATAGACAATGCAATTCGAAGCTTACAATTTAGTGGACAAGTACTGAAGGAAAGACTTGTAGCGATGAAAGATATAGCTGAAGCTGTGGCTTTTTTAGGGTCAGATGCAGCTTCTATGATTACCGGTCAGCTGCTCTACGTTGAGGGTGGAGCGCGATTCTCTGGTCCTGTCCAACCCGAAATTGTGAAGTCCTTTATGTAGATAGGACAATACACAACATGTCGTGTGCTATTTTGGTATTATAATATGACATAGAAAACACAACCTGAAATAGGGGAAGAACAATGTGGGTTTGCAGAATGAAAGGGTACAGTAAATGTTGTGTATATGCTGCGAACATTTATTGAACGTGCTATAGAAGTAAACAAGGATACACACCTTTGCTTTATTGACTTCACAAAGGCTTTTGATAGAGTTAGACATGTCAACATGGTAGATATGCTTGCAGATCTACAAATTGATGGGAAAGACATTAGACTTATAAAAAACATATATTGAAAACAACAATTGTCCATAAGGATTGATAATGAAGTGGGACAATATCATCCTATTAAGAGAGGCGTTAGGCAGGGATGTGTAATGGATTCTCCAGATCTTTTCTCCCTATACAATGAAACAATTTTCAGAAATGTAGAAGATATACATGGAATCAGCATTGGAGGACGAAACATCAAGAACATTAGATATGCAGATGATACAGTATTGATTGCAGACAATGCACAAGATCTACAACAATTAGTAGACGCGGTTGTTATACACAGTGAGCAGCTGGGGTTGGAATTAAATTGTAAGAAGACACAGGTTATGGTCGTCACTAGGAAGAACGAAGTACCACAATGTAATATACAAGTAAATGGGAATATTCTTCAACAAGTGAATCGATACAATTATCTCGAAACAGTCATAACATCTGATGGGAGATGCCTTGAAGAGATTAGAAAAAGAATCGCCATAGCGAAAGTAGCCTTTAGCACGATGAAAAACATTCTGTCCAATAAAAAGATGTCCATTGAAACGAGAAAAAGATTGTTGAGGGGATACATAGAGCCTGTTCTTTTGTTCGGATGTGAAACTTGGACAATGTGCAGTCAAGCTGAAAAACATCTGATGGCTGCAGAAATGTGGTTTCTGAGGAAAATGCAAAGAATATCATGGACAGATAGAAAAACCAATGACAAAGTACTACAGGAGACAAATGAAAATCGTAAATTGATTAGAGAATCTATACGCAGACAGTCAAAATTTTTGGACATGTTATGAGAAGAAATGGATTGGAGAACTTAGTGACACTGGCAAGATCGAAGGGAACAGACCAAGAGGAAGACCGAGAGGAAAATACCTGGATGGCTTGGCCACATGGCATGGACCAGACAGGAACACTGAGCTGATCCACGACGCTGGTGATCAAGTGAAATGGAGAGTTATGACCGCCCACGCTTTCCGGCATGGCACATGATTGATTCATAAATATGACGTCTTGTATGTGTGTTCATTGTTCGTGCTGCTTCTGCACTATTTCACTAATGAAGACTAAATGTAATACTTTATCATTCGTAAATTGAATTAATAAATTAATGTTTACACTGTTTCAGCTTGAAACAGTGTAAAGTGTTATTCATTCCATTAAAGTGTCTTTATTATATTTGTGTATGCCCCCCATGTGTGTGTGTGTGCGTGTGTGTGTGTGTGTGTGTGTGTGTGGCGGGGGTTTATTATATTTGTGTATGCCCCCCATGTGTGTGTGTGTGTGTGTGTGTGTGTGTGTGTGGCGGGGGCGTGGTTAAAGTCTAACTACACTTTGCGTGAGCTAAAAACTTCAAAATTCATTAAATTAGTTACAATAGTCACTAACTAGTCAATATGGTATAACACTGTTTTTTGGGGGAAGCTGGATAACACCTTTTCTGTTTTGAGTGCAAAGAATTACTGCAGCAGACGTCAGCCATTCGCTGAATATTGCAATACACGCTTAGATTCCTTAAATATCTACTTGGGTTCTTTAATTTATAATATTTCATGCCGCAATCCTTCTAGCCATTCTTTTCATTCCATGATATCTGAATTTGTCAGTGATCAATTTTTATGTTTTGTTTT
This sequence comes from Cepaea nemoralis, assembly GCA_014155875.1. NCBI lineage: Eukaryota > Metazoa > Mollusca > Gastropoda > Stylommatophora > Helicidae > Cepaea > Cepaea nemoralis. The sequence goes on along the minus strand of JACEFZ010000081.1, from coordinate 108,908 downwards.
ATTTGTTTTGGGAGTATTCTTGCGTTGATGTCTTATAATAAATATTGAACTCTAGCCTTATCATTTAAAAAAAAATAGAAATGGTGTTTTTTGCGTGCTTCAAATTTGTTTCTTACAGATATAGTGAGCGATAATGAATGTTATATATATATATCGGTCTCTGTGGCTAAGCGCATGGGAATGCGGTTTGTAAGCCCGTATACCAGGGTTCGAAACACAGCGGTGCTGGACTTTTATATTGGATATATATATATATATATATATATGTGTGTGTGTGTGTGTGTGTTTGTGTGTGTATGTATAAATATGTGTGAGTGTTTGTGTGTGTGAAACATGCACATACATAAGACAGAAAGCTAGAACTAAACACACACACACGCACATATATATATATATATATATATATATTTATATATATTATATATATTTTATATATATATATATATATATATATATATATATATATATATATATATATATATGTATATATATATATATATATATATATATATATATATATATATATATATATATATATATATATATATATATATATATATATTCTGTGTGAGGTGCACCAAATTTGGATCTTCCCAGCCAACACAAGTTAGCGACGCAGGCGTTTCGAGAATGTGACCGCACCGTGCACCTAGGGTCGTGGTTTGAGCGGGCAAAAGGGCAAATTTGTACGACCATTCGAAAAAGTCTCGATAAGCTCTCTCTCTCTCTCTCTCTCTCTCTCTCTCTCTCTCTCTCTCTCTCTCTCTCTCTCTCTCTCTCTCTCTCTCTCTCTCTTTCTCTCGATGAGTAGTGGGCCTGCAGTCAGTAACCTGTTATAGCTTTTCGGTCAGCCCTGCCAGCGTAGCTTGAAAGCTCGTCGGCAGGCGTCCAGTGGTTTTGCATGTATCACCTTGTACCGAGAAGGCGCGCTTTAGCGATGCTACTCTTGGCCTGCGTGTGCGTGAATAGTCCGTCTGTCCGATAGATATATGGTTGATGCTGCCAGTAATCATATGCTTGTCTCAAAGATTAAGCCATGCATGTCTAATTTCACAGTCTCACGGTGAAACCGCGAATGGCTCATTAAATCAGTCGAGGTTCCTTAGATGACACGATCCTACTTGGATAACTGTGGTAATTCTAGAGCTAATACATGCTTACCGGAGATTTGCTCGCAACAGACGAGCAATATCTCCTGCGATATCTTCGGCGGGCCTATTCTCGATGGTCGCGGGATCCGCTCAAGTCAGGCGGGGAGTCTGACGGTAGTACACGCTTTACACGGGTCCGGACACTTGTGATTGACAGATGTACGCGTCCCATGGTCCAGGCGCGTACGAGGCCCTCATCTGTGGGACATGAATGAACGCATGTAAGTCGGGTCCCTTGGGTTCCAGGGTCTGGCCACCACTGGCCACCTGCTCATGGCGCCTACCTTGTTCCAGACGTATTGGTTACCCATTTCTCTGGAATACACAAGGCAAGGCCGAGAGAGGGAACATGTCGTTTGGGCACCACATGTTTCTCTGAAGCTCTGCCCAGGCATTGTGATGGAATTTTGGCCACATTCCAACTCACATACTTTGGTCTGTCAAGATGTAAGGTGCCACTATATATATATATTCATATACATGGTGGGATAAAGATATTCCCCAAGGAGAAGTAAAGTACCCTCTTCCATCCGCTGGCTCCGCTAGACTGTGGAACATCATTGTGCATGTAGGGTACCTATTTTACCCTCTACCACTTCTCAGACCTCGATCAGACTTAAGAGAAACCATGAATGAAGGTGGTCGATGTAGCTGAAGGACAGTCAACAGATAGTTGTTGGCTATATTTGCAAGTATCGCGACGGTAGACAGGGGATCTTGTATGGAGACATTGACAATTGTCATTGGCCAGTAAGTATCTTATGCAATAAGCCACTATCATTGAATGGGAAAAAAATTTCAATAATAAAATTTAGAAACTGAAAAGTATATCTCGACAATAAAATGTAAAAAAAAAATACATAAATTTCTACATGAAACTGTTAAGACAAAAACATTACAAAGAAGTTTCATTTTAAATTTGTAACATTTTATTGTTTACATTTAATTTTTAATTTTTGAAACTCTATTATTGCAAATATTATTTTAAGGTTTTGTTTTTTTCGATCAATGAAAGTGACTGTTTGCATAATATACTTTTCATTTGCTGAAATATAGCTTTTGTTTGCCCTATTTTCTTCTTAAGCTCTTTTTGTGTACATGCCATCTGATGTTATAAATGACCCTAAATTTAAAACACTATTTTCTCGTAATGAATTTGAATAACGAAAACACAAACAATAGATTGTACGATTTATTGCCTGGCATATTTCGCTGCATCTCGTCAGGTACATACTGCAGAAATCACACAACTTACCTGAATTAACTAGATAAATCCTTCAAGTTGAAATATACACATATTCGCACAGTAATGTCAATTATCTACCACGTTAATTGTAAGCTGACAAACATGTCTTTCTATTTGCACAATTCTGGCTTACGTTGATTGATCATAATTGCTTCTGCAAACTTTAACAAGCGAGTATTTTGTGTGTTAAGCAACACGCGAAAGGCGGTGTCTCTGTCCACCTACATGGCCGCCTTCGATAATGTGCCTACCAATTGAAGACGCCGGGAGCTTCCCGTATGTCGGCCCCACGAGCCTAGCATCTCCTGTAATGCGTCTTCCATCTGATGTTATCTGTATCCCTAGATATTTCCATTTGTCCATGTGCCCCAAAATAACGTCATTCACATTAGTTATACTTTAGACTACGATCTGTTTCTTTGATGTCATCATGACTTAGGTCTTCCTGTTACACAATCTAAGGCCAATTATTTTCACTTTCTACAACCACGATATCTGTTATTTCCTATAGATCCTTCTGACTTGTTGCTATCAAGACGGTGTAATCAGCATAACTAAGTTATTCATATTATGTCCACCAACCAGGATTCTGAAATATTTGCTTTATTTTTAATTGTATGATCACTGTACAATTACAACAAATCAAAAGACACTACACATCGTTGTCTGGCAGTCTTCTTTATACACTGCAATGTTGCTAAAGAGTTGTTAATTCTTATGGCTGCCAATTATTTGTAAATTTTTGCCTTCAGTGATTTGGTTTTCCTACTATCGTATGTCCCCGAAAATAAGTCCCACCCTATAATAACCCCTAGCATGATTTTTTCAGGATGCTTTTAATATTAGACATAGAGCAAAAATAAGCCCTGGTTAAGATCGTTAGCTAGAATGAAAGACTTGTTGCCAAATGGCCAGTCGGAGTACAGACGCCATTTGTGCGCACTTGATAATGGACGGATGTGGTTCGTAATTCAATACATCACTCGTGTTAAATAAAGACGCGAACATCTGGCGCAGCAATTTCTCGTCGCTTTTGTGTGGGCCATCGTTCTTAAGTCTAATAATTTGTGTTTCCACACCTGTCTCGTAAGTCTTCAATTAACACTTGATTTAATGATAGACTTCAGAGAATAATATTTTGACAGCCAAACAAGATGAGTGCAAAAAGAAAGAGCTAATCGATCTATTACAAGAAAGGAATCGTTGAAGACTCCCGGGTCAAGAATCTTACGGCTTTCTGCAAAGAGAAGAAGCTTGATCCGCGAATGGTTCGAAAATGGCGAGAATAGTTCGATAAGCTCAGTCAACAGTTGGAAGAAGGAAATGCTAAGAAGAGCACGTGTGGATCAGGTTGGCAACCATTATTTTCTGAATTGGAAGACATCATCTGTGAATAGAATGCTTACAGGAGAGTGTGACATTACGGTATTTCAGTCCATCTTTATCTCTTTTACTAGGCTACCGAAAGATTACATATTGTAATTTCGAGACTGTATGACACATTCCACAATTATTTGACGGAGCTAAAATAAGAAAGATATGTTCTAGAACCACTGTTCAAGCGTCAGTTCAAGTCACCTTTAACCAAGGTTTAACCTTGCCAAGCAACCATTCACAAAATTAATGAATGAACGTTCCAAGCGGGAATTGGATTGGCTGACGATAAACAACTTTCAACTTACACGTAAAAGTTTAAGGCTAATTTTAACAACCTTGGTGAAGGCATATGTGCCGGTAAACGGGCATTTTGTCAAAGGGTGCAAGAATCTGGAATTAAACCACCACGCAATAACCAAACGGTAGGTAGAAAGATTATTGTAGACAGTTTTGACAAAGATGTCATTTGGCGAGCTATTATAAAAATGCTTTACAAAGTCGCTTGATATACGACAGGGTCGACTTCATTGCACCGGGTTCTATCCCATATGGTTCGGTCTCTTTCCGCAGCGCGGAAAGCATCGCACAAAGCACGAACTCCGCAGCTCTAACGACGACCCACCGAAGTCTCCGAAAAATTTAACTCGTGAACTGGAATCGAACCCACGAAGTTTGGAGCCCGAGTCAAAAGGCTTGACCACTTCGCCACAGAGACTCCTAAAATTATAACAATTTGGGATTTTATATCCAGGATTATCCAGCATTATAAAAATGCTGAATGCCAAAGAAACAGTGACTGTAGGAAAACTTAGGGTTTGGTTCAGAAAGAACAATAACATAGAGCTATCCAAATCAACTTTGTGGAAAATTATAAGGACATTATCTTCACTATTTGAAAGTACAAGGGCGGTAGAAATAATCTTTGCGAGCAACCGCATTTAGGAGCCATGAGAAGCAGATACCTACGTGAAATAAGGGAAATGCGCAAAGAAAATTATGGCATAGTGTGTTTGGATGAAATGTGGATCAATGCGCACCACACAAGTGATAAGGAATGGCAACCAGTGGATGGACAGATAAAGCGATATGTGCCCAGTAGTATAGGACAGCTTTTGGTCATGGCCCATGCTGGTAATACGCATAATGGCTTGCAACAGAATGCTGGGCTCGTGTTCGTATCAAAGCATACAGACAATAGGGATTATCATAATACGATTAATAGTAATGTATTTAGAGATTGGATCGAGAATACTATATAATGTCTGTCTGTCTGTCTGTCTGTCTGTCTGTCTGTCTGTCTGTCTGTCTGTCTGTCTGTCTGTCTGTCTGTCTGTCTGTCTGTCTGTCTGTCTGTCTGTCTGTCTGTCTGTCTGTCACGAAGACTCACAGCGGGTCTGTCACCCATGTGTACGTGTGAACAAACTACACAGACAGCTGAACATATCCTTAAAAATGGAAACATGATGACTAAATTTCGGTATTATTTCTGGTCACTCCATACGCACATTAACGCACAGCTATTTGGAAGCTTTCACGAGCTCAATATACAAAGCTAAATGCATCCTAGTAACATGAATACTTGTGTACAATTATTAACCAGCAGTTGAAGAAACAAGAAGGAAATGAAAAATAAGGTAAGAAATATATTTCTTCTACTTTCCTGTCAATTTACACATTATTTACCCCATACCTCTGTACATTTTCTGTCTTTACTAATATTACACATTGCATCCCTCTCGAGAGATTCCTGAGAGGGGGAAGTGGTCCGAGGGTTGTATGTTCGATTCCTTCATTTCACGAGTGCATTTTTTCGGAGACTCCAGAGGGTCGTCGCTGGAGATACGGAGTTCGTGCTTTGTGCCACGATTTCCGCCCTGCGGAAAGAGACTGAGCCATATGGGATAAAAACAAGGTGCAATGCTACTTTAAGCTACTTTTTTTTATTGCACCCACTCGCATACGAACCTGGCTACGCCTTGTACTTGTGTCTTTACCAGAAATAACGTGGTTTACTGTAAGACTAGTTTGTTAGCGTGAATTCACTACATTTTCCCCAAAACATCAAAGAAATGTTGCCGCTTTCAATCATTTAAGTTGCTTTTGGACCTATCAAAGACATATTCCTTGGGTGGGGGTAAATATAAGACGGCTGGGAACATTTCATAACGATGCAACAGACAGTTTTCAAAATAATTGATCGTGAATGAAGGCAAACAAATGTGGACATACTATAGACATCACAACACATTGGACAATGAATTTGAGGGCTGCGACGGTTTGACATACATCAATCAAACAATAGAGTAAATTTCATTGGATGACAATGGTGTGGTGTGTGACGTCGAACACAAAATGATGACGTCGTCCACACAACTCTGCCTAGCTAAAAGTAGGAGCGCAGTTTGAATCCCGAACATTTTCAATTTCGTCAATTGACTGGTGTCAGACTATTTAGCCGTTCGGCTGAAATTGTCGATATCTTTCGTGGTCACTCCTATGTCAGGTCTTTCTTCTTACCTTCCCTAAACTCTCCTGGGAATTATTTGTAAGTGTACCACTTTAAACATTTTTATAAATGGTTAATAATGTGATAAATATGTGCCGGTGAAATGTGTTGGATTCTATGAGAAACACTGATATTTTGCTCTCTGTAATCATCTTTTAAAATTAACTACCATGCTAACTAAAACAGTATCCTGCTATGTCTGGACTCTCTTCTCTGATGATGGAGTATTCTGAAAACTTAAAGAGTATCTTGCCATGGATGCAAAACCTTATCTTTTATCTCTTGAGTTTCGGTAGTTGAAATCTGTGATCATCATTAGGTTGTGAATAAAACCATGTCTTGATTTTTGCATTTAATAAGGAGTCTTCTCCACAAGGTAGAAACCATGCTTATGAACTGCAACTGGACATGATGTGCACTTATTAATCTTTCACCCATCGTTTTTGAATAGGCTCGAGGAATATTCAGGAGACTAATATATTCATGCTAAAGTGGTTTTCTCATGTTGCATTCAGGGCCAACATGAAATCAGTAGGTTTACAATTCAAAGCTATACCATGTAACTATATAAGCCTGTGGAGGGAAACAGTTGTTCGAAATGTTGTCCTTTAACTCTACTTAATGGAGATAGGTTGGTGGAACAATCTCTTCTCTGGGTGCTTAAAACCACTGTTGACATGATGATATAACCATCTACCTGCCTCTTTGAATGATTCCTATGATCTTGAGTTATGACAAGATGATGGTGTTATCTTTGTTGTATGTTTAACAATTGTACGTGTTGAATCTTTGATGACTTTTGAGAGCTTTTGAACAAGAGGGGACATGAAAGAAGATGGTAGGGTCTGATAAGACGTCTGCTTTGACAGGACGATTCGTCTTCTTATTACTAATGTTCTGAGTGAGCTTGACATTCGTATTCATGCAAAGACGTGTATCTTGCTGAGCGTTTCATCTATCCTTGGGACGATTCCTCTTCATTGAATGACAACCTGGTCTTTACATGTGTCATTTTCTAAACTGAATATCCCTAAGTCATCCTGCTTGATGTTGAATGTTTGTTTTGTTTTAAACACATACCAAAATAATGCAACATCAAAACACGTGATTATTTTAATAGATCAAATGTTATCAGTGGGTATTAGTCAAAGTGTATTTGTTATAAACCAATAATTATTTTCCATCAATGATTGTTACCATGATTTATCTTATCAACACATATGTTTGCCATTCATATGATGTGATTAATCTCAATGTGAGATTATTCTTTCCGTTTCGATAGGACAAGCCTGGAATATCCAGTAATTCCTTTTTTTTAAAATTTCAGATAAGATAGTATAATTCACACAATCATATCACCACAATATGTAAAATACTTTGCAGAGATATAGCTATTCAATTTGTTTGACTTTTAGAGAGCAACAAGAAGGTGCCTTTGTGCTGTCCTGGACAACTTATCTTGTGTCTGGTTCAAGAGCTGACAAAGGATGAAGGATCCGCCTCAAATACATCTCTTGACCGAAGTGAGACTACCTTCACCTAGATGATGCTGGAGTCTTGCTACTTTCCCTTCAACCATCTGATTCAGCCTTGACTCAAAGTGCCGCCTAAACTGAACTGAACTTATCGGAGCTGAGCGGAACTGTACTACAAGAAAAGCGAAGCTTAGTACTCATTTATAAACTCTGCAAAATACACGATTACACACACAAGACACATAGACCAATTAGATATTAAAGGAACTATAAACATTTCTTCTACAAACGGACAACGGTGCAGAAATTCCTCGTGGGAGGATAGAAACTTTATTTACACACATTTATAGTTCCAAAATTCACGATGATGGATATCTGTGTTAATGAGTGCATTGTGATTTTTCCCCCCATTTAACACGGAATATAACAATCATATCCACTCCACCATCAAGTTCTTGAGTACATTGTGAAAAAAACAAACAAAAAAAAACAAACAAATGGTTCTTGTGTTATTAATATTTTCTGCAGTTACACGTTGCCTGAGTGGCTAACTATTTAAATAGACAATGTGTGTTTATGTTGATAAAGGGAGGTTCCCTGTGGCCATGTGCTAACGTGGGTGAACCAGTAACACGAGTTGAAATAGATCCTCAGGGTTTTCCCAGTGACTCCCCAGGACCTTCCATACCTTGTGCATAGAAGATCAGTATTTTTATTCAAACTATAGTTTAGAGATGGAGAAAGATCCTATAACACTTCTCTGAATTCTCTTGGGGGGCTAGAGCCATATGCTGACGCTCTGTCACAAGGGAACATTGTCTGATTGATCATACCTCGGGACCCAAAATCCTCTAGACAACTTGAAACTATTTTTCATTATCTTTATTTACCGCGCATTGCGTACAGAGCTGATATTCTAGCATTTGCCCTTGCAATGGACTCACATTTCGAAATATCCCCAGAAGTATTCAAAGCATCACAACACTGGCTGGATGGCTTACTTCACCGAAATAAACTGTCCCTAAGAAGATCGACAACACTGTTCAAGCTGGAAGATACTGAAGTTATTAGACGTGCACTTGCATTCAAATACTTTGTTTGTGGCATTGACTTTTCTAAATATTAACTCTCCAACATGATTGCTGTGGATGAAACAATAGTGTTTATGAGCATAGGATCTCACACGACAATTGATCAGACGGAGTTCGGGATTAGGAGAGTTATCACGATGTTTCACAAGAAGATGACATGTCTGTATTTGAATAAATATAGAATTTTGTATCTGAAAAATAACATGTATAAGACATCCCCGAAAATAAGCCCTAGTGCATTTTTAAAGTTAACATTAATATAAGACCCGGTCTTATTTTCGGGGAAACACGGTAGTTTGATTATATCCTCATGTTTTCCTGTGCCTTATACTTCTTTTAGTCTGTGAAGCATAGGTATGGATGTGTTGCTACTTCTATGGCTCTTTCTAATAGTGCCACTGGAATTTATAGGACATTTTAGACGTCCTTTGCCGCTACAAATCCACGCGGTTTATAACTAATTGTTGGTTTAATCTTGTTTCTGATTCTTCCTCGAAATTATTCACATTAACAACTTTGTCACGTGACTCATACAACATTTTGTGCTTAGCATTCCAAGCGCCTGGTTCTCTTTTAGAAGGGGATATAATGGATTAAAAAAGGTCACTGGGTCTTGTAACATTGAGTGTAAAACACAAATAGGAAGATAAACTCTATGGACCGCTGTGTGAACTGAAAAAGACAGTTCAATTCATACAAGAGACAGCATTGCAGTTATAGACATATTTCAAGCGAACGAAAGAAGAAGAAGAAGAAACACAAATACATTTGTATATTAAGAAAGCATAAAAATTATTATGTCAAAGTGGGACGCAGAGGTGTTTCCAAGGCACCAGGACCGGGTTATAAACTGGCCAAGACCTATTGACGCGTCCTCGTCGAGCGTCCTGGGCAACAGGTCCCTCGGGGTCCTGGCTAAAGTCAGTAGGATCGCCGATTCCACCGAAGTCGGAGAGTGTCTACCTGTACGGAGAGGAACCACCAGTCTGCACACCAATAAGCCAGACATGGGACAACGGATACTCACGCAAACCTCAGGTCCTGTATGACATCACACTGATGTTGGACAACAGGATGCCTTCATCCGACATACAGGACTTCGCGTTGGAGCTCAAGCCAACGAACACAAGCAAGCAAGCATTATGTCAAAGTGAAAGATAGCATCGAAACGTGACATTACACACAAAACATTTCACAAAAACTGTCATTTACTGCCAATATAGTACCTTGCGGTGTATGGCAGAGGGGTCTTTGAGACTGAGGAATAAAGGCCGCCTGGCTAGTGCAGTCGCCGCGAACTGTGCAGGTTAGGATTTTCTTTTTGCCCCCGACAGAAAAAAATCCGACACCTTACAGAGGGATCGAACCCGGGCCTCCCGAATGAGAGTCCGGTGTTCTAGCCTCTCGGCCAGCCGCTCCTCGTGATATTACAAAAGAGCGAAAAATGCTTGACTAAGTTAAATATTTCAAATATGTGTGGTGAAATGATCATCACATAGAAGATGTTTGATAAAGATTGCATACAGAGTATGCCGAGAAAATTATGCATTTTAGAAAACATATCATATGTACTTACTCACTTTCATCACGATGTGCGTTGTACACTCACAGCCACATAATGTGTTTATCTCTTTCCATCTTTCCATGGAAAGAAAGCAGCAGAATGATATTTCGAATCTGTTCTGAAATATGGCAGTGAATTTGGAAGAGTAACCAACACATTAGCAATGTTCCCGGGCTGCAGATGCAGAGATTGGTTTCCGAGAGACATGTTGAGAATATCTTGTACTGCTAGCATAATTAACTATTGCCTATCCTACGAAGTCGGAGAGCGTCTGCCTGCATGGCGAGGAACCACCAGTCTGCACACCAATAAGTCAGACATGGGACAACGGATATTCACGCAAACCTCAGTCCGGTATGACATCACACTGATGTTGGACAACAGGATGTCTTCATCCGACATACAAGACTTCACGCTGGAGTTCACAGCCAGCGAACACAAGCAAGCAAGCAACGATTGCCTAGAAAAGGGGAATGAAAGAAAATGATATGCATATCACATGCATATCATAAAGCATAATATAACAACAATAAATTGGCAAACTGTTGTCTTTGATCAAATAATGTGTTAGGGGCATTGGAGAGAATCGTGATGGTTGGAAAGTTTAGAGGTAGAAGTGATAGAGGCCGATGAAGAGGAATTCGTGTTTGGTTGACTAATTCTGGGACGTGGAGGAATCGCATCTACAGAATTAATCTAAAACACAAACGGGCGAGAACTGTGGAGGCAATTAAACAACAACGCTGCTGCTAATGATCATTAACATAACAAAATGATTTCATGCATTCTACGTAACTTATATATATATAAAATCATCATCAAGTGCCCTGCCAGCTGGCGTAGGTGTTCATGGCTCTCCACAGATCTCGGTTTTTGGTTTTCTGGATCAACTCTGCTGCTGATATTCCTCCGTGCCACCGTCTCAATCCCCCCAGCATCATTTCTCTTGGTCTGCCTCTGCCTCTCTTCCCCTCGATCTTTCCAGTTGTCACTATGTTGTCCAATGCCTCTCTTCTCATTACATGACCAAAGAAAGCTGCTTGTCTCTTTCTTATTGTTGTATAGAGTGTTCTAGTTTCATTAGCCTGTTTCAGGCAGTCGTATTTAGTTACTCTGGCAGTCCAAGGAATTCGCAACATTCGTCTCAGGAACCACATTTATGTTGCTTCTAATTTCTTCTTAATTTGTTCATTTACATTTCAAGATTCACTGCCATACAGCAAAACTGGTTCTACATAGCAATTCAGCATTCTCTTTCTTACACTCAGTGATAGTGACCTATTGCACAAGATACTCTTAATTTTCTGAAATGCGGTCTTTGCTTGCCCTATTCTGCTCTTAATCTCTGTTGTACATCTTGCATCTGATGTTATAAATGCCCCTAGGTATCTAAAATTATCCACTTGGTTAAGAATTTTTCCTTCTATTACTATGTCACATTTTGGTGTCACCATTTTCTTTGATATCACCATTGTTACTGTTTTCTTGATATTCAATGAGAGTCCTTTCCTTGCACTCTCTGTTACTACAGTGTCCAATATTTGTTGTAGGTCTGTTGATTTATCTGCCACCAATATATATCCATCATGTGCCATGCCGATAAGCGTCGGCGGTCGTCTTCTGCCATCTCACTCGATCACCAGAGTCGTGGATCAGCTCCGTGTTTCTGTCTCGACCATGCCACGTGGCCAAGCCTTCCGGGTATTTAATTCTTGGTCTTCCCCTTGGTCTATTTCTTGCCTGTTGTCACCATGTTCTCCAATTCATTTCTTCTCATAACATGCCCAACAAATTTTGACTCTCTACGTCTCATGTCTCTAACCAGTTTACGATTTTCATTTGTTTCTTGAAGGACTTGTCCATTGGTTTTTCTGTCTGTCCATGCATTCTTTGCATTTTCCTCATAAACCACATTTACACAGCCATCAGAAGTTTTTCAACTTGTCTGCTCATTGTCCACGCTTCACGTCGATATAAAATTACAGGTTCTATGTAGCACTTCAAAACACTTTTTCTCGTTTCAATTGATATCTTTTTATTGGTCAGTATGTTTTTTTTCATCTTGCAAAAGGCTACGTTCGCCATGGCAATTCTTGTTCTAATCTCTTCATGGCATCTCCCATCAGATGTTATGACTCTTTCGAGATAGTTGTACAGATTCACTTGTTTAAGAGCATTCTGAACCTTCATCAATAATAATGGTAACTTATCTCAAAAGACAACTAGCCAAAAATCATTCCCATATGTATGGCACGTTACACCCTCCTTAGGTATTTATAATGCCCATGTTAAACACTGCCTCAATGGGTCATTTGTTATTGATTATTTTTCATGCGTTTTAATGCTATTATTCTTTTGTTGTCAAAATTGGTTTCATACGTGATGTTGAATGAAAGAATGTATGAGAGGAAATAGAGAAGAAGGGCAGAGTGTCAGACGGGCCTGCGTGCCCAATTCTTAACCCTTTGAAAATAAAGACTTTCGTTCGTTCGTTCGTTCGTTCGTTCGTTCGTTCGTTCACCTTTAGAATTGATGGTCCTTTATTATTATTTTGAATATCATACTGTTCTTCTCTATTATCATCATAAAGGTATTTCACATAATCTGACCATACATGTAAAATCTGATCTTTTTCTGTTATGATTTTTCCATTTTTTGTTTTTAGGCAGCCTCCTGTTGTATGTGTTCTTTGATTAGTAAGCTCCTGAATTCTTTTGTGCACAAGTTTGGTATTTTTACGGTTGTATTGTTTTTCAATTTCTATGCAATTTTTCACGAGCCATGCATCTTTTGCCTCCTTACATAATGTTTTGTTCTTTCTGTGAATTTCTTTATATTTGGCAGGATTATTTTTGTTCTGTCTTCTTGTTTCCATTAGCTGTAAATTTTCTTCAGTCATCCATGTCTGAAGACCCACTTTCTTTAATTTTGGAATAGTTTTTTTTTTCTGCAGTTAACTGATTGAAATCTTCAACATTTCCCATTGATCATCCACACCTTGAAATAGAATCTCTGGATTACACAATATATCAGATGTGTTCTTTACTTCTATGTTAAAACTATCTTGTATTTCTTTGTCAGTTTTAAATTTGCACACATCATATTTAGTGTTTCCGGTTCTATACTTGACTTTCTTTAACTTTACCCTCAGTCTGCTTGTAATTAATCAGTGATCACTGTAACAGTCAGCATTGGGAACTGTTTTTGCGACTGTTAGCCTTCTGCTAATCATGATGTAATCTATCTGATTTTTAATCCTGCTGTCTGGACTCCTCCATGTCCATAATCTTCTAGGATGTTGTTTAAACCAGGTGTTTCCTACAACCATTTCTTGTTCTTTTGCCTATTCTACAAGTCTGTATCCTCTTTCATTTCTCTCTCCCAAACCATGGTTGCCTACACTGCATCCATCGCCTTGATTTCCCACTTTTGCGTTGAAATCACCCATTATAATATTTATTTCTGATTTCTTTTACATTCCTTCAAAGCAAGCTCCATGTCATTATAAAATTCATCTATACTGACCCTCTGTCACAAGGGAACATTGTGTGAGTGTGTGTGTGTGTGTGTGTGTGTGTGTGTGTGTGTGTGTGTGTGTGTGTGCGTGCGTGCGTGCGTGCGTGTGTGTGTGTGTGTGTGTGTCCAAGTATTGTTCTGTGCAACGTTGACTTATAGTCGCTCATTATGCAATAGCTTTTTTTTCTCTCTTGTTCTCGCCTTGCTTAATGAGCCGTGTTTCTTTAGGTTCTTTAAATGTATTTACAATTTACTTATATTTAATATATTATATGGCCTGTCGTCATTATTTGCTAGCCTTCTTGATTCTATGGGATCTAAGATTTGTGTGATCCATTTTATGCGCATGTGTTGAGGAAACGGTGTGCGTTTCAGAAACTATGAAAAATGTCACATTTACACATATAGTGGTACCTCAGATTACGAACGCCTCAGGTAACGAACAATTCGGGTTACCAAACAACAACACCGACTTTTTTTTTTTTGGTGGGGGGGGGGGGGGGTCTCGGATAACGAACAGTGCCTCGGGTTACGAACGAAGGCGAGAGAGAGAGAGAGAGAGAGAGAGAGAGAGAGAGAGAGAGAGAGAGAGAGAGAGAGAGAGAGTAAAGTTTAACGTTGGAGACAAACCATCGCGTGCAGTACAAACGAAGGCAACGCAGTACTAACATCGCTTAGTGCTAGCCTAGTTAGCCTAGTTTTGCACGCGTGCGCAGCCTCGCTTTCATTGGCCTTACTACACAGCAGTTAAAGATGTCTTAACAGTGGCACTGCGTTCAGTTTATCTCTTTCATTATTTTCCTTGTTAATCCTATCAATTATGAGTTCGAAGAACGGTAGTGGTGCTGCTAGGAAGCAGAAACGTATAACAGTGGAAGAAAAGAAGGGCATAATTATGAAACATGTAAATGGTGTTCGTGTGTGTGACATCGCTAATGAGTACAGCAAGGTATAATCAATATCTCCACCGTCATAAAGAACAAAGAGTTACCCAAATCAGTCCATGTGGCTAAAAGCGTAGCTAAGCTGCAGAAGCAAAGACCTCAAATATTAGAGAAAGTTGGAAATATTCTCTTGATCTGTGTCAATGAAAAGAAACTTGCATGAGACAGTGTTCGTGAGGCAATAATACGTGAAAATGCGAAGCTGTTGCAGAGTGATTTATTGTCGAAATTTCTTGGTACAAGTGCCGAGACTGACGATTTTAAAGCCAGCAGAGGCTGATTTGGAAAGTCAAAAAAAAAAAGTGGCATTCATAGTATAATTAGGCACGGAGAGGCTGAAAGTTCTAACGAGAAAGAAGCAGAAGCGTTCATTGTGGAATTTGATAAGATCATCAAAGAGGAAGACTACGTTCCACAATAAGTTTTTAATTGTGATGAAACTGATCTCTCCTGGAAGTAAATTCCAAAGACGACCTTTATCACCCAGTAGGAGAAAGCATTGTCGGGGCACAGACTAATGAATTACAGGCTAAACTCTGCTGTTCTGTGCCAATGTAGTGGATGAGATTGTGTCCTTGGGCAAGAATATGGGCCTGAAAGTCGATAGCAACGACTTGGGGGAGCTGATTGAGTAGTGGATGAGAGTGTGTCCTTGGGTAAGAATATGGGCCTGGAAGTCGATGGCAACGACTTGGAGGAGCTGATTGAGTAGTGGATGAGAGTGTGTCCTTGGGTAAGAATATGGGCCTGGAAGTCGATGGCAACGACTTGGAGGGGCTGATTGAGAGCCACAGTGGAGAGCTCACTGCAGATGAGCTTGTGGATCTTTAGAATAAACAACTAACGACATTAAAGGAGGAGCAGTCGTCCGATGATGTGGAACCAGAGACAGTTTCAACTGCCAGGAGTAAAGAAATTTGCAGCAAGTGGGCAGACGACGAAGACTTCATTGTGAAGCATCATTCAAACATACTTACTGCTAACAGAATAGTAAACCTGTTGAATGATAACGCGATGACCACTTCAAAAAGATTATCCAGCAAAGTAAGCAACAAATTTCCCTTGATAATTTTTTGGTGCAGAAAGATTCCCAGTCGGCTACTAAGAAGCAGCGACAATAAACTCCTGAAACTAATGATTCAGAATAGCAAAGAAAGCGACAAATTTCCCATGATCGTTTTCTTGGTAAGAAAGATAGACTACATCTATTTTCTTTTATTTTACATTTAATTTATTTGGTTATTTTCTTTCTCTTTATTTAATACGTGAAGTCTTTGCGTTGTGTCAGGTAAACGACCGGATGTTAATTTAAAAAAAAGAACAATTCTTTCATCTTGAAACGATTTGTCTCTATTTCACTGATTTCAATGTTTCGGGTTACGAACAGAGTTCTGGAACGAATTAGGTTCTGAATCCTACGTATCACTGTCAACTGTTAATGTTTGTTATATATAGCTCGGGTATCAGAAAAATCAATACAAGTATGTCACATTTACACATGTACTGTTAATGTGTCTTATCTACATCGCGGGGTTCGGAAACGGAAATTGTACAGGGCCAGAGAACCGACCTCCACCTTCAACGTACAGTAGCTGACCAGTAATCAGAGCAGCTGCATCTGACCCCAAAAATGCTACAGCTTCAGCCACATCCTCGATCCTTATAGACCTTGACTTCAGTACTTGTAGACTAGACTGTAAGCTTTTTATCGTGTTCGTGTCCAGCACTTCTTTATATCCACTAGTGCTCATAATTCTGGTTGGCATAAACCCGGGGCTAACTGCATTGACTCTGATTCCTTTTGGACCCAAGTCAACGGCCAAGTATTTAGTGAGATGCTCAAGGCATGCCTTAGACATTGAATATATTAGACACATGGAAAAGTTGACTGTGTGCGACATAACTGAAGACATGAAGATAATATTGCCTTTGCACTTCTCCAGATGTGGTACAGCTTGTTGTGTCAGGAAAAACGCAGATTTTACATTAGTGTCCATTATATTGTTGTATATGTCATCTGTTGCTTGTATCAGAGGTTGAATGGATCCAGTAATACCCGCATTTAACACAAGAATATCCAGACGTCCAAACTTCTCAATAGTCTTGTCTATGATCTGACTCCGAACTGTCTGGTCATTTACGTCCCCTTGAACTACTAGTAACCTGTTTCGGTCTCCATCGCCGATCTCCACAACCTTTTCAAATACAGATACAAGTCTTTCTGCATCGCGTCCACAAAGTGTGATTCTTGCACCCAGAGAGGCAAACTTCATGCTAATGACTTCTCCAATTCCGGAACTTGCACCTGTTACAACGACAACCTTGCCTTCCATTGTCAGTCTTAGAGTTGCAGAGACGTCAAGTGATCAGGTACTGCGATATGAACCGTTGCCTGCGATAGACAAACAGTAATCTTGAGAGATATAATTATAATTCTTTATCTAATACCTTAAAATATAGGCCAAAGTTATTTATCTATTTTAGACATTTACGAAAATTGGCATTCCATTAGTATATTATGAATCTTGCAGATGCCACACAATAAGCAATAATAAAATTGATTTATTTGGTTGTTTCGGGATTTAAGATTTAAATATTGAGCACAACACACTACTGGCAGCGCTGATCGTATTCTGGTATGAACCTAAGGCATATCCACGTCAATGTGGAACCACTAGACCACACGGCACACGCTGGACACGGCCAAATTATCACAACAGAATATCACACCGTCACCCATCGTAGGCTGTAGCTCAATATGTGCCCGATCGCCGCGACTGACGATGTGGACTACGATGGGTGATGTTGTGATATTCTGTTGTGATAATTTGGCCGTGTCCAGCGTGTGCCGCGTGGCCTAGTGGTTACTCACCCGCTTCACACGCCAGTGATCCGGGGTTTGTTTCCGGCTCCGGTCAAGGATATGCACTACTGATGAGTTAAAAAGAGAGCGAAACTCGAGTCTAGTGCTTACACATTGACGTGGATATGCCTTAGGTTCATACCAGAATACGATCAGCGTTGCCAGTAGTGGGTTGTGCTCAATATGTAAATCTCAAATCCCCAAAACAACCCAATAAATCAACTTTACGGGTTCAATGGTTTGATAATACTGCATTTACTATTATGGTGATTTTTTTTAAATTGGTGGTTTAACACATTACGCCTTTTTTCTGTCTAGCATGAAATGCACCTCTTGGTGGTAGATTGCCTATGGACAAGGGGGAGGTGGTCGTGCGCTTGTGTTACCAGGTGGAGAAGGCGGAAGAACAGATTGAGAACCCATACGTGGAAAGAATGAGATTGCGGGGTTCTGGAAGAATCTCAAAACTGACAGGGCAGACCAGGAGAACTTTAAATCAGTTAGCGGTGGTAACGATTAGTAGTGTGACTCTTCACTGGCTGTTGAACGAGGGGACGGAGCACGTATGGGAATGTCCTGAGTGCAGTGATGTCGGTTCTTAATTCAACTCAACTCAACTCTGTCTCCTTGCCGTCTTTACAGACGATAGATTGTTACATTTTGGTTCAAAATAGGCATATTGACCACAACCCTTGTCGGAGACCAGGGCTGGAGTTATACCTTTCCATAGCACAAAGCCTGACCTAAATTGTAGAGACCATGCGTTGTCCATGCGGCACAATCTTTCTCTCTGCATGCCTCGTTTACTCCAGGGTAAAGGTAACACCAATATATCTGGAACAACACAAGCTGCAAACACTGCCGGATCAACACAGCAATGCGCTAACTGTCCGACTGTCGGAGACTCGGTTCTAGACCAGTTGCTTTTTAAGGCTTGGGGTCTGTTTTAGAATCCCTCCAAATTGCACTCCTCCACCCAAAACCGTTGGCACAATGTGAGGTGTTGGGCGCCGCCCAACATTCGGCGCTAACAGAGAGCAGATAGTACCGACTACTGATATATGGTCATAAACATGTATATGTGCCATGCCGATAAGCGTGGGCGGCCATATTTCGCCTTCTCACACGACCACCAGAATCGTGGATCAGCTCTCTGTTTTTGTCTCGACCATACCACGTGGCCAAGCCATTCAGGTATTTACTTCTCTGTCTTCCCCTTGTTCTTTTCCCCTCAAACTAGACAGTTGTCACCACGTTCTCCAATTTATTTCTTCTCATAACGTGTCCAAACAATTGTGACTGGCTTGTCTAATTTCTCTAATCAGTTTACGGTTTCATGTGATTCTTCTAGGACTTGGTCATTGGTTTTTCTGTCTGTCCATGGTATTGTTTGCATTTTCCTCAGAAACCACATACCCACAGCCATTACATATGTTTCATCTTGTCTGCTCATTATCCACGCTTCATATCCATACAAAAGTACATGTTATATGTAGCACCTCAACGCTCTATACGGTAGCACAGTCATATCTAAGACCTAATTAAAAAGCTGTGATAATTTGGTAGGTGAAGTGTGTATGTGTATATAAGGTGCACAAGCGGGTATCATATGTATGACAAGTGCAGCACAACCCTATTTACCCTCTCTCCAAAACAAAAGGCAGGGATCATCCAGATAAATGGAATACCCCTAAGAGAAGATAAAGAACCAACATACCTTGGAGTAACATTTGATGGCAAGCTGACATGGAGAAAGCACATCAACAAAGCAGTAGCAAAAGCCAGAAGGAAAATAGCCATCCTGAGAAAGCTAAGTGGAATCACATGGGGAGCCAGTACGAAAATACTTAGCAAAGTTTACCAACAGAGCATACGACCACACCTGGAATATGGGTCAACTGCGTGGTGTTCAGCATCAAATACCACACTACAAGAGCTGGACAAGGTGCAAAATCAAGCACTTAGAGTCACCACAGGAGGGATGAGATCAACCCCTATAGTGGAAATGGAGAAGATGGGGAGGACACAGGCACTGAGTGAGCGCAGAGATACGAAAACGCTAATACAAGCAGAAAAGTTCCTCAGCTTGCCAGGCCACCCTATGAAGAACAGATTTGAAAACCTAGCTATGGGGCGGTTGAAAAGAAGTAGTTTTATCCACCAGGCCAAACGACTCTGCAGAGAAACCACTGATTTGCCTACAGTTGGTATCCCCCTAACAACTATTCCAGAGCGAACTCCATGGAAAGATGACCATAGACTATCGTTACAAATCCAGACTAAAGTGAGAGGAATATTTGACAAGGAAGAACAGAACAGTGTGCAGCGCAGAACAGCCACTCTCAGCTTCCTTGATGAAGAATACCCACAGGACCTCTGGATCCGAGTCTACACAGATGGGTCAGCACAAAATGCTGTTCGAAATGGAGGAGCGGGAGTGTACATAGAATACCCAAATAATACTAGGGACACAGCCAGAGTACCCACAGGAAAGTACTGCCATAACTATGATGCCGAAATTGAGGCAATCAAGATAGCAACAGAGAAATTACTAAATAACAGCAATGGTACTCAACCTGTGGTGCTACTAACAGATGCAAAATCAGTACTCGAGGCGCTCCTCTCTGGGAAATTGCCAGTACTAAGGACACTACTTTCTGAACTTAGCAGTCAGCATAAAGTCACCATACAGTGGATACCATCCCACTGTGGAGTACCCGGAAACGACAGAGCTGATCAATTGGCTAAGGAAGGAGCCAAAGAAGAACAGCTTGATGTGCCCGTTACATACCACCAAAAGAAAAGAATGATCAAATCAGTCAGAAAGCCACCAAACCCTGCTCAAGATGACTACCACGTTATGGACAGACCAGAACAAGTCATTATTCTGCGCCTCAGAACAGGACACAATAGATTACGCAACCACATGTATACAAAATTCAAGATTGGTGAAACAGCCATGTGCACATGTGGATTGGCGTCGCACACAGCAGAGCACATACTCCAAGACTGCCCAAAATATAACATATCTAGGCAAACCTTCTGGCCTAGAGAGACGACAGTGGAAGATAAACTCTATGGACCACTGTGTGAACTGAAAAAAACAGTTCAATTCATGCAAGAGACGACATTGCAGATATAGACATATTTCAAGCGAACGAAAGAAGAAGAAGAAGAATATGTATGTCTGCGTAGAATTTTTACAATGATCTTATTAATAGCACATTTACATTTAAAAATGTGAATGGTGAAGTGGAGTTTTCTGCAGATATGTTCACGCTGGAAAGCTTGTTATGGTTATTAACCCGAGATCTGTGACTAAAGTTAAAGTGGTGCCTGCCCCCTAGGGTTATTCTTCAGGACAAGCTCCAAGCATTTTCCACAGATCATTAATAACTATTTTAAAGGTCATTCCTATGTTGTGTTATTTTTCTCTGATAAAGAATACCTAATATCAGAATGTATCAACCAGCTCAAACACAGAGGATCCAACTTTATAATTAAAACATTACGAATATGTTCATACAATTTGTATACAGAAACACTCTTATCCATAAATAAACGTTCGAAACATACCAATGTTGGCTTTTCTACTTACCACAAGTTTTACTCTTAAAAGATAATAATTTCTAATTGATCACTCGTTCAAGTTAACTGCACTAGGGACATTTCCACACATGCTCTTTCTACATTAGCCAGAGAAGAGTTTCCATGCTGATGATACCAGTGGCTGCCTCATTAAACGTCCATCACCATTTTCCTCTGTTGAATGTCGCGTTGAGTTAAGTAACGTTCTCTGCAATTCCGTTGCAAACACAACATGTTAATAATACACACCATGGAAATGCCGCCGTTAAAGACCCATCCTCCTCTATAGCTGGAAGTCATGGTAGCATATTTCAGAATAGAGCTTTTCTCCGCAGTGCCCCTTAATCTTTACAATGACGCCCCACCAACTCCGTTACCTCTGTGCAGAAACCCAAACGTGTATATTATCACACCTCTTGGGAGTGAGTTGTCACTTATCAACTGGTGTACGCCCCTCTGTCACTCTCTGTCCAATCCAACATCCTCGTTCAATCGTGACTATCCCTCTATGTTGGGCTGCCTTGTTGGGCGACACCGTGGTCCATTCCATTCCCCGCAATGTCCAACCGTCTTCACAATCATGTCTGATAGTTATTTCAGTCTGTGCAGCCAAGAACTTCCATTTGTTTCAGACAATGTCCTTTTGTGTCACCAAATGCCTCAGGCAGAGTATGCTCCGTGTTCGCCCCATCATTACTTGGCATCTTTGCCTGTACGGCCGTGTGTCTGTCATGGAGGGTAAATATATGCCACATTCACATCGTGAGCGTATCCTCAACTTAAAACGACTTACATGCCTCAATTTTTATGCGTTCCTGTTCTTCATTTATCTGTGCGGTATTACCTGCAACATCACACCACAATCGATCACCGAAATTATTAATTATTTGTAGAGATGTGTGTCGAAATGAGAGTCCAGGGCAATTTTAAACATTCGACTATGCACCGATGACGTTCGAACTCATGACCACCAGGTCGGCAGGTGAGTGTCTAGCCACTACATCACCGCAACTTCCCTATAGCCACGTGTTAGACCTGTACTTTTAGAAACCACTCGGCACTCACTGGGTGATGGAGATCAATGCCACGCGGGCCTAATTCACTTCCCAAAATGCTCGTGTTAGTCTGAGTCAACGTGGGATCCTGGGCCAATGTGAAAAACAAATATGATATCCCTAAATTGATAGGGATTAGACCACATGACCACTGAAAGGGCAGGTACGCTTGCTAGCTACGGGGCTACGACAACGATCTTACCTGAACGCACTATTCCACAAATGTTGGAAATATAAATAAGACAGTGACACTTCTAAGTTATATATACCCATATACATATTATATAGCTTAAAGAACACACACACACACACATACATTTCCTAGCCACTTGAGTTAGGATAGATACAGTACAAGTTCCAGCTTTAGCCAGTAACACCGCTTTCTTTAGAAAAAATTGCAATGTTGGTTTCTGGACATTAATTAACACCCACTGATGTTGTTGTTAATATATACTTTTGGCAGAAACTCAGTTTATTCACGAGTGAAAGGCTACGTTTGATTCTATCACACATAATAATAGCTTTTATTTGCATTCGGGAATTGGATGTTTGATAATGTATTCATTCTAATTAGTCTGTCATCTGCTGCCTATAGTACCTTGCGGTGTAGGCCATGGGGGTCTTGGGACTGTGGAATTATAGCCGCCTGGCTAGTGCAGTCGCCACGAACTGTGCAGGTTACAAGTATTATAATTAGTAACGTCTATAAAGTAGTTTATAGAAAGGAGTAGACTGTCACAACAATTGAGGCCCCTCCTATTTCTGTTGATTGATCAATAGCCACCATTTATTGTTCACAACGCCACACGTCCCGCAGGCGTGGAGGTAACACACAGCTAGAGAGAATGACTGCCAGCATTGTGGTCTCGTATTCCAGCATTGTGGTCAAGTATTCAAACCCTCATCAAGCCTGGGACTGTTTTAATTGGTCTGGATACCCCTCCCCCGTTAGAGAAGGCCTAAAATGGGCACTCGAAAAGTTTCTGAGTGAATCTGAGTGAAAGATATGGACATCACATTTTGTAGGCTGCACATCTAATTGGCTCAGCCGAATCAAGCCGAGTTCTCAGGTGGTATCGATAACTAGACGTCGAGATAGCCTCCTTGTAATGGTCAGATTCCGCATGGAGGCATTTAGCAACACCTCGGGTGTGGAATTCTAGGTTCGAAACATTCTTTATATGTAGATTCGTGGAGATGTTTTACGCAACATACATGTATAACTGATCAGATTTAGGATGGTACAGGTAGTCGCTAATATCGCCATGCCACCCGTGATGATTTGCTAGAATTAATATTTGTTTACATGTTCTCTTCCCCCCCCCCCTCCTCCTTTCCTTACACACAGTTTGAATGAAGACAAAGTTTGACATAGAGACAATTAATTGTCAAATAATGCCACGTGGGACCGCTTACAAAGCCGTATACCAGTCACTCCAGAACAATAGTTAATGTTACACTTTGGTACTGTCGCCGGATGTTGAAGATAAGGACGGGGAGGAGGGGGGGGGGGGGGGGAAGCGTGCATGGGAATATCTCGAGTGCTGTTATGTCGAATTTTAGACTCAACTTAACTCAGCTCCGCCAGTTAAAGTCATTGTGGGAGAAATGGTTGGATCGATATTCTGACAAATGACTCGGGCAGACGAAAGTTCGAAATTGCACTCACAATTTTCTACGAGAGAGAAAGACGTGCCCCCTATCCCTCCGCTTACTTAGGCCTAAAAATGTCATGATCCTAGCACTTCACATACCCACATCAAGGTCTTGCTAAAGACCTAACCTTTTAGTTGACCTTTTAGCTAAGTGGTCTGTAATAAATAATAAATACCCCCGCATCGGATGATTTGACCCTAGACCACATGCAAGCATGCGTCTATATCAGTGCAGTCATCATCATCTAGTGCCTTGTCGCAGGTGTTGGCGATCATGCCTCTCTACAAATTGCAGTCTCCGACGTCATAGATCAATTCGTGTGTTGACTCACTTCCATGCCATGACACAAGACTGTCAAAAATCTACTCATAGAGGAACAGGTGGCCAATCTGTCTTCCTTATCTCTGTTTTCGCAAATCTTTCCAGTTGTCACAACACGTTCCATTTTTTTGTCTTCTTATAACGTGGCCAAGAAAAAACGATGACTGATATGATGTTTGTGATGCTTGCTTGTGTTCGCTCCAGCACGACGTCCTGTATGTCGGATGAATACATCCTGTTGTCCAACATCAATGTGATGTCATACAGGACCTGAGTTTTGCGTGAGTATCCGTTGTCCCATGTCTGGCTTATTGGTGTGCAGACTTGTGGTACCTCGCCATGCAGGCAGATACTTTCCGGCTTTGGAGGAATCATCGATCCTAATGATGTTAGCCGGGACCCCGAAGGGACCTGTTGCCCAGGACGCACGGCGTGGAAGTGTCAGTAGGTCTTGGCCAGTATAGATCCCGGCCCTGGTGCCTTGGAAACACCTCTGCGTCCCGTGTTTGTGATAAGTTGACTTTGCTTCTCAACTTCCCTTAAAACGTCCAGATTTATCATTTTGACTGTCAAAGTAATTTTCAACATTCTTCTAGAAAACCAGCTTATTACTGAGAAATGTACACGCATATAATATGTATACGTTATTCAGGCTGTGTTTTGTAAAGCCAGCTATATTTGACGTGCAGTCATGAAGACAGGGAGGCCGCGGTAGCGCAATGGCTATTACGTATGCCTGTGGCCATGGGTTACCATCCCATAGAGGAATTTAAAAATAAATTAACTCGGAAATTAACAGCTGATACTTTATCTCGACACCGCAAGGTACAAGAGGAACATGATGAGATGAGATTCCTAGGAAATATAATAGGAAGTAAAATGGCCGGTGTGATTTTGACCACAGCACTCATCATGTTCCGACTGGTGTGTGAAAATAGCCCAGTAGCACCATATATCCTATACATAACCAGGCTGTAATAGGTTCCGTTGTGTGTGTTTTTGTTTTCTAACATGCGGCTAGGTAGGTATGGTGGTGCAGTAACTAGGACGTTATCCTGCCCACACGGTTGCTAAATTAGCTAAACATGTGTTATAGGAAGTGAAGGCGGCGGGTGTGCAATGACCACACCACCCATGGGATCTGTTGGTCTATTAGAACGTGGAACCAGGGCTATATATAGACGACTTTGAATACAGGAAAAAAAGACAAGAAAACGTTACGGTTATTACGTAGAGTTGAGTTGAGTTGAGTTGAGTTAAGAACCGACATCACTGCACTCAAGGCATTCCCATACGTACTCCGTCCCCTCGTTCAACAGCCAGCGAAGAGTCATACTACTAATCGTTCCCACCGCTATCTGATTAAAACTTCTCCTGGTCTTCCCTCTCAGTTTTGAGATTCTTCCAGAACACCTGCCGATCCCCCGCAATCTCATTCTTTCCACATATGGGTTCTCAATCTGTTCCTCCGCCTTCTCCACCTGGTCCCACAAGCGCACGACCACCTCCCCCTTGTCCATAGGCAAAATTTCACCAAGAGGTGCCTTTCCTGCTAGCCTATCAGCCTGTTCATTCCCTCGTACACCCGCATGGCCAGGGCAAAACATCCATACAATTCTCACAATCTGTGACCTCTGAAGCGACTAGAGAGCCATTCCACACGATACATTCCGTTCTCCACCTTGCTAAGCATACTATTTGAATCCGTAATGAATACAACGTGTGTTGCAGTAGTCTCCTCTAGCCACCGGAATGCCGCTGTTACTGCCTCCACCTCCATTCTCATGCTGGAGGTCGTATTCTCATATGCCAGACTCTCCTTTTTCAAGACTTGCCCATTAGCCTTTGCAATAAAGCCCCAGCCACTACGTCTGTTTCTCACAACTGACCCATCGGTGTAGATGACTATGTCGCCTTGATGTGTGTTGCTTTGGATCAGCTGTTGCACTTCAAACTCAGTGCGGCCCGCTGCTCATTCTCTGCACTCACGACCCAGTGTTATTATTACATTGTGCCAGTCCATGATGTCTTCCGGAACTTCAACCCACTCTGTTTCACGATTGATGGTCTCTAGATCACACACCTGACGTATAGAAAGTTCTGCCTGTGCCATCCAGGGCCTGCCTCGTCTTAGTCTATGACCCTTGACCATATCCATTGCTGCATGCAGCAGGTGATCCCTGTCTGCGGCAACTCTCAGGTACCATTTGGCCTGAAGGGCCCTATTTTTTTTCTTCCGCGTTTCCATCCTGTTTCAGGATATTGCGGTCAACACCAGCATCTTTCAGCTGTATGTTGATTCCTAGGCTAGTTTACGCTCATCAGCACGCCACGACATTCTGAGCGACCGGCTGCATACTCTCATAAGTCACTAGCGTGACTCGAACCACTTCTAATTCTCGTCCGCTCACGTTGACTACGAGAGTATTCGGGATTAACGGAGAAAGCTGCTAACTCCTTGGCCAGGCAGCCGGCCTGAAGGACCCTATTACAAACAAAAATACATCAATGTTATTGGGACTAACCTGATACAAGTAGCTATATTTAATTATTGGGGTAATTTAATAATAACAGCAGATGGAAGATATACTAAAGAAGTTAACATAGAATAGCTCAAGCAAAACCAGCAATATGAAGACTATTCTGTACCATTTTTTTTTCCAGTCAAGTTGAGAAAAACTGTTAAGAGTTATCGAGTATACCCTGATGTACGTAAGCCTAGCATGGGAAATTAGCATAAAAATGAGGAATTACGTAGAATCTGAGGAGATGTGGTTTTATAGAAGAATGAATAGAGCACCGTTGACGAATAGAAAGAGTAATGCAGATTTGTTCCTTGAAGTTAACTCACATAGAGAAATGGTTACTCGCATCGCAAAAATACAATCAACAATCTTTGAACACGGAATAAATAAGGAAATGCTGGAGACCGTCGTGGCAACCGGTATGTTGGAGGGGAGAAGAGGCACAGGGGAGACCAAGAGAGAAGGTGCTGCACAATTTAACATCATGCCATACATGTACATCGGTATTATTGGCAGTATACAAGAGAGAAGGCGCTGGACAGACATGATCACCACCGCCACTCGACATGGATTGTAAGAAGCAGAAGAAAAAGCTATATTTCCATAACAGTACATGATGTGCATTACAGACCTTTACTTAACCTTCAAATGTAGTCTAAAGAACATATTGCCCTTATTAAGAAACAAAATGTACTTTACAAGAAAGAAGTGAACATGTACACCCATATATTAAACTACTAGGTTTCTGCATACAATGTGTATACAATGAATACAACTTTACAATATTCAATGTTCACAGTGAAATATGTATAACGTAATTCTTGCTTACACAAGTTATGTATACAAGTCAGATAACGTGTAGAACATATTTTATGTAACAAGCGCTGTCTGGACTGTAACGTGTGCAAATAGCTTTGTCATGGTTTTACAATATATTATATTTTTTATTCTGAAAATTATTATATAAGAGGCCATACAGAAGAGTGTGAATTATTCCTTTGGCTATGTGAACGTTACAATCTACAAATTTTGGTATTATCGGCAGAGGCTGGTAATTAGAAACTAAAACTTTTGAATTAGTCTACCAGACAAAGTCTTTAAATGATGTCATCACAGTTTAGTGACAAGGTAGCCATAGTAACGGGTTCCAGCGCTGGCTTGGGTGAAGCTATTGCTCTTCTGTTTGCTGCTAGGGGAGCGAGGGTCACTCTGTGTGGACGTGATCAAGACAGACTTAGGTCAGTGCTGGACAAGGCTGTAAAGGTCAGTGGTAGTCATCAGGACCGGTTCCTTACAGTTCCAGGAGACCTAAATGACGGGAATGTTCGGAAGGCAATAATTGAACAAACAGTTAACAAGTTCGGACGACTGGACATTCTTGTAGCCAACGCTGGTATTGCTGGAGATCGTCACCTATTTCTAACTGAAACTGAAGAAAACTACAACAATATTCTCGACACCAACTTGAAGTCGGTGTTTTTTCTCATCCAACAAGCTGTACCACACCTGGAGAAGACCAGGGGAAACATTGTCAACATCTCCTCTATCGCAACGTCTGCTGTGATTGAAAAGGCCACTACATATTCTTTATCCAAAGTAGCTCTCGATCATCTAACTCGCTGTCTGGCTGTAGACCTGGGATCAAAAGGAATCCGTGTGAATGCCGTGAATCCGGGATATTTTCCAACACTTATCTACAGAGATCTGGGTGATCCTGAAACAATAAACAATCAAGTCATGAAAGTCGAACAAAATCGCGTACCACTGAAAGATCGAATCGGGGTATCAGAAGATGTTGCTGAAGCTGTGGATTTTTTGGCATCGGATGCAGCGGGTTTCATAACTGGTGAACTGATCAAAGTTGACGGTGGAAGAAACTACGCAGGCCCATTTACGTATTCACCAAGAGAAGGGAAACTATAATCTCCTTCAAGATGCGAA
Source organism: Cepaea nemoralis (assembly GCA_014155875.1). NCBI lineage: Eukaryota > Metazoa > Mollusca > Gastropoda > Stylommatophora > Helicidae > Cepaea > Cepaea nemoralis. The sequence goes on along the minus strand of JACEFZ010000081.1, from coordinate 80,089 downwards.
CACTTTTTGAACATTAGTCAAGACAGCATTGTCAATTATTTATCCTTGAAAAGTAAAGTATTATCGTTCCTTCATTTATTTCTCGCTTAGATGTTTATCATTACTTAGAATGTCGTTGTTTCATTACATGTCTTGGAATATGACTACTACTTGCTTATGTAATAAAAGCATTTGATAATTAAAAGGTAATCATGGTACATTTTTATTGAGTCAATTTATTAACTCCTTTATTTGTGTCTATGCATTTCAAAAAGGAAATGTATATGTGAACAGACTTATAAAAATGTGATTAAACTGTCTTTCCGATGTAATTAGTCGTCTATGTTTGTATCTCACAATTTACCAGTACGCTCTCTACTGTAAGCGGGTAGAAAGATATATATATATATATATATATATATATATATATATATATATATATATATATATATATATATATATATATATATATATATATATATATATATATATTTCAGTCAGGTCTTAGTCAGATATGACTGAGCTACCGTATAACAGTAGACGGTACTACCTGGTTTCTGTTAGCGCCGAACGTTGGGCGGCGCTTACCAAACCCGACACCCCACATTGTGCCAACGGCTTCGGGCGGAAGAGCGCAATTGGGAGGGTACAAGCCTTACCCTGGTGCGAGGAAATGCAAGCTAAAGACAAAATTGTCATGGCAGGGCAGACCAGGCCCTAAGCCTTGGTTGGCGACTGGTCTAGGATCGAAGCTCCGACAGGCGGACAGTCAGAGCATTGCTTTGCTGATCCGGCAGCTTCTGCAGCTTGTCTTGTTCCAGATGTAGGGGTGTTACCTTTCCTCTGGAGTAAACTAGGCAGGCCGAGAGAGGGATCATGCTGCATGGGCAACACATGATCTCTATATTTTAGCCCAGGCTTTGTGCTATGGAGAGGCAATAACTCCATCCCTGGTCTTAACTGGTCTCGGAATCAAAGCGAGAGGCAACTGTTACGGGTTATAAGTCCTTGTCAGTTGGCGTAGACATGGGGCACCACGCGTTGCCTCTGACGGTGGGAGACACCTATAGGTGTCACTGATCAGCTACCGCCCGCCTCAAGCTGGGCAGCCCCCAGCCAATTGGGTGCTGATCCGCCACAGCCTGCCTGCTTCAATGGGTGCTTGGGGCTAGGACAAAATCTGAATCGCAGGCTGTAAAACCAATGCACCAGGTACAAACAAAAATAAAAATAGAAACCTCAAGCTACGGCTTGCAACCTGGAATGTGAGAACCATGTGTCCAGGATTTTCCACTGACTTGACCAATATTGATGATGTGAGAAAAACGGCTGTGATTGATGCCGAACTCAATCGTCTTAACATTGATATTGCTGGCCTGCAGGAGACTCGCCTCGCTGAGGAAGGGTCACTCAGGGAAAACAACTACACCTTTTTCTGGAAGGGTAGAGGGCAGGCAGAAAAAAGGCAACACGGGGTGGGCTTTGCAGTGAAGAATTCGCTACTGGGAATGATTGAAATTCCAGCAGGAGGAAATGAAAGACTATTATCCCTCGCTTGGCAACCTCTTGTGGGTTTGCCACCATTATTACTGCATATGCACCGACACTCGATTCCTCTGATGATGTGAAGGATTTGTTCTATGGGGAGTTAGACTCCGTGATCAAGGCAGTTCCAAAATCTGACTACATTTATATGCTCGGCGATTTCAATGCTCGTGTGGGCAAGGACTCGAGTTCATGGCCAGTGTCCCTTGGAAAATACAACATCGGTCGCATGAATGAAAATGGGCAAAGGCTGCTGGAGCATTGCACCAGTAATGACCTATGTATTACAAACTCTTTTTTTAAAACAAAAGAGATGCATAAGGTCACATGGAAACATCCAAGATCCGGCCATTGGCACCAGCTGGACTTCATCATCACACGGAGACAACATCTGAACCATATATCATTGACTCGTAGTTACCACAGTGCTGACTGTGATACAGATCATTCTTTGGTTATTGCAAGAGTTAGACTGAAACCAAAGAGAATCTACACAGCTAAACACAAATCTAGCCCCAGGATTAATATTATTAACACTCATGATCCTGAAAAGTGCTTTCAGTTTCAACAGCAACTTGAAGACGCTTTCACTGATACACCAGAAAATTGTACAGTAAATGAAAAGTGGGGTCAAATTAAGGAAACTCTTTATAAAACTGCCGTAGGGGTTTACGGCACTGTGGATCATAAGAGGCAGGACTGGTTTGCGGCCAACAGCGAGACTCTGCAGCCCTTGATTAATAAGAAGAAGAAAGCTCTCTTAAGAAACAAGGAAAGACCAACGCGTAACACTCTGAGTGAGCTAAGGCAAGCTAGGAAGGATGTGCAAAAGGCTGCCAGGCAGTGTGCAAATGATTATTGGATCAAGTTATGTGAGTCCATTCAAATCGCAAGTGATAAGGGAGACATAAGAAGCATGTATGAAGGAATAAAGAAAGCCTGTGGTCCAGTGATCAAAAGAAATGCACCATTGAAAACCTTGACTGGAGAAGTCATCACTGATAAGAAACAGCAGATGGATAGATGGGTCGAGCACTATTTGGAGCTTTACTCAAGTGAAACCAAGCTAGCGGATGATGCCCTCAACGCCATAGAGGCTCTACCAACTCTTTATCACCTGGACACACTTCCCAACATAACAGAAGTTAAGTGTGCTATAAATGAACTTTCATCTGGCAAGGCTCCAGGTAAGGATGGGATTCCAATAGAGGTTATCAGGAGTGGGCAAGACACACTCACTATACAGATCCACCAGCTAATAGAGCTATGCTGGCGTGAAGGACAAGTCCCACAGGATTTCAAAGATTCAAGCATCATAACACTGTACAAGAACAAGGGCGATCGGAGCGACTGCAACAACTATAGGGGTATCTCACTTCTGTGTATTGTTGGAAAAGTATTTGCCAGAATTGTTCTGCGCAGACTTCAAGTCCTAGGAGATCAAGTCTACCCCGAATCACAGTGTGGCTTTCGACAGAACCGGTCTACCACTGATATGATATTCTCATTGCGACAAATGCAAGAAAAATGCTGTGAACAGAATCAACCACTGTTTATTGCCTTCATCGACCTCACAAAGGCATTTGATTTGGTCAGTCGTGAGGGTCTGTTCAAGGCACTAAAGAAGATTGGCTGCCCACCAACTCTTCTGTCCATTGTGGAATCGTTCCACACAGGCATGAAGGGTATAATCAAGTTTGATGGTGCAACTTCTGAAGAATTTGAAATCAAGAGTGGAGTTAAGCAAGGTTGTGTACTAGCTCCCACCCTCTTTGGAATATACTTTTCACTTCTACTGAAATATGCATTTCGTGATCAGGATGGTGGTATATACATTCACTCACGCTCAGATGGTGGCCTCTACAATGCTCAGAGATTGAAGGCTAAGACCAAAATTAGGAGGGTACTGATCAGAGAGTTGCTTTTTGCAGATGATGCTGCAGTTACGACCCACTCTGAGGAAGAATTGCAATGTCTACTATCTGCATTCTCCAATGCTTGTTCTGAATTTGGTTTAACAATTAGCAAAAAGAAGACACAGATTATGTCACAAGGTGCACATGGGGTACCATCAATCTTTATTGACGACGCCGAACTAGAGATAGTAGACCATTTTACATATCTAGGATCAGTGGTAAATAGCAAATTATCCTTAGATCAGGAAATCAACATCCGGATTGGTAAGGCAGCAACAACAATGAACAGGTTAAGTAAAAGAGTCTGGGAGAACAGGAAGCTTACTGCCAAAACAAAAGTCCTTGTCTATCAAGCCTGTGTCCTTAGTACTCTTCTCTATGGCAGTGAAACCTGGACAACTTACTCACACCAAGAGAACAACTTAAACAGCTTTCATTTGCGGTGTCTGCGAAGAATTCTTGGTATTAAGTGGCAAGACAAAATCACAAATACTGAAGTATTGGAAAGATCAGGTTGTGTGACAGTTTATTCCATGCTCAGTCTTCGTAGACTTAGATGGATAGGACATCTTAGGAGGATGGATGATGGTAGAATACCAAAGGATATCTTTTTTGGTGAATTACAGATGGGTAAGAGATCTCAGGGTCGGCCTCTACTACGATACAAAGATGTGTGTAAGCGGGACATGATTGATACAGGCATTGATAATGCACATTGGGAGCAAGTCGCCGCTGAACGTGTTGCATGGAGGGCAAATATCAGAAATGGAATAAAGTCAAAGGAGAAAATTATTGCAGAAAAGTCACACACCAAGCGTTTGAGACGTAAGATGGTGCATGATGGTGGAAATGACCACGTGTTCACATGCACCCACTGTGAACGGACATTTACAGCGCAAATTGGCCTTATCAGTCACACTCGCTACCGCCATAGTTAAAAGTTATTATGCCTTTTTAGAGCACAAACTATCGTCTGTCAAGACGGCAAGGTGCCAATGCATATATATATATATATATATATATATATATATATATATATATATATATATATATATATATATATATATATATATACGGCAAGAGAAGGTCAACCAGAGAGACGAATGGAGACGGATTGTATCTGCAGCAAAGAACCTCAATGGCTCGGAACGCTGAAGAAGAAGAAGATATATATATATATATATATATATATATATATATATATATATATATATATATATATATATATATATATATATATATATATATATATATATATATATATATATATATATATATATATATATATACAGGGTGGGGTAAAATGATCTGACACATTTGTAACTTTAATAAAACTAAATTAGAATAAATGAACAAAAAAAGTATTTTTATTTATCAAATATACACATGCCATTTTGTTTTATATTGTTTCCCAAATGTACGTGACCTCAGTTGGCCTGCCCGATCACCTGACCCGTGTGATTTGTTTCCTCTGGTGATACCTAAATTCAAAGGTATACATTCATCGCCCCCGATCTATTGAACAATTGAAAGATGCAATTCATCAAGAAAATGAGTCTATTCCACATGAAATGATCCGCCGATTTATGGACAACTTTCGCGAACGTCTTCAACAGTGTGTGGACAATAATGGCGAACAATTGACTGATGTAATTTTTAAAAGAAAATGAAATAAAATGACAACATATGTACATTTATAAAATAAGAGTACTTTCTTTCATTATTCAAAAAACATAAAACAAAATGGCATCATGTGTAAATTTAATAAATAAAAATAGTTTGTTGTTCATTTATTCTGATTTAGTTTTATTAAAGTTACAAATGTGTCAGATCATTTTGCCCCACCCTATTTTTATGTATGTATGTATGTATGTATGTATGTATGTATGTATGTATGTATGTATGTATGTATGTATGTATGTATGTATGTATGTATGTATGTATCTATCTATCTATCTATCTATCTATCTATCTATCTATCTATCTATCTATCTATCTATCTATCTATCTATCTATCTATCTATCTATCTATCTATCTATCTATCTATCTATCTATCTATCTATCTATCTATCTATCTATCTATCTATCTATCTATCTATCTATCTATCTATCTATCTATCTATCTATCTATCTATCTATCTATCTATCTATCTATCTATCTATCTATTTAACTATCTATCTATCTATCTATCTATCTATCTATCTATCTATCTATCTATCTATCTATCTATCTATCTATCTATCTATCTATCTATCTATCTATCTATCTATCTATCTATCTATCTATCTATCTATCTATCTATCTATCTATCTATCTATCTATCTATCTATCTATCTATCTATAATGTAGCAGGACCTTTGAAGAGCTACGATCTCAAACAGTACCGGTGTAAAGCTTCTAATTGCTTTCTCACTTCTGTGCCTCATGCATATTAATACCCAAGCTGGAGTCAATGTCCAGTGTCCACACGTTTGCTCGACGACACCTGCCTCTTCTTCCACGCCTCCCATCATTAGTTTTCCAAATCGATGTGCTGATTAATATGGGCAAAGTATTTCAGGTTTCGAGACATGACACTGTTTATGAGCAAGTGTTATTCAATATTCATATAATCTAGAATGTTTATAATTGTCTGTGTCTTAGTCCACGGCATTTAAAAAAAATATTTTGCAACATTTGAGCTCAGAAGCGGCGATTTTCCTTTTAAGTGATTTGTCATATAACTTTCGTCGCAGCAAACACGAGAAGTATGATCAGTATGCTTGGCTAGAACATAGTTACAAGGTACAAAATGGACATTCGTCTACAGCTTTAGTCAGAGCATCCACAACAAACATACACTGATACAACTCCTGGACAAAATACACATGGAAACATATATATATATATATATATATATATATATATATATATATATATATATATATATATATATATATATATATATATATATATATATATATATATATATATATATATATATATATATATATATATATATATATATATAAAGGGGACTCATCAGTGATGAGCTGCCTAGAATATTTATCTACATGAAAGATGCACGTTTTCAAAAACAAGCAAAGACAAAAGACAAACAAACAAGAATATAAATGTATGCAGGTACACTATGTCAAATTCTTCCGGTATTACAGAATGATGTTAACAATAGCTGAAGATAAATACAGAGACACGTAGATAGCCTGATAATATGACGTAATCTAAACCAGAATTCAGACCTGAGTCGGGACTTCGATGGTCGTGTGAGTTAATCACCTATAATCGACATTGTGTGTCAGCATGGCATATGGTACTGATCAGATGTAGATCTGTATTGTCTGTCTTAATTGTAAGTGTCTGATACTCGGCCACTTCCATGTAAACTTCAATTTGGGAAGCGGTGATGTCATGCTTTACAAGGTTCAGTCTCCCATCTTTTCGCCTGTCCTTTCGGTCAGATCGGTAAGACTGAAAGCCTCTGACTGTGAAGGTTATATTTTCATTGCGGTGAGTTTCTTGCAAGCAACAGACACTTGCCAGGGTCTTATATGTAAGTAATAGGGTAAGTGCCGGTATGTAAGCGAGAGTCAGTGTAAGCATAGCGGAGGTCAAGGGCAGTAGGAGACATCACGGCTTGGCTAACGGAGGGTCAAGCAAGAAGCCCGTGAACAGACCCACGTGATGTGGGAAGGTCAAGGAGGACGGAGTCAGTGTGTGTGAGACAGCGAATAGAGACGGACGTGTGGAGATCTAGAGAACGATAGAACGATAGTGTTTGTGACGGATAGATGGAGATGAACGTTGTGTTATTAATATATGTGTCGTATATGTTGTAATTTGCCTGTCCAAGTCCAGTGAGCTAGAAGGAGAAAAATAGTTAGGACTCTGACAGGTATAAAGGTGTCAGAAGTACACATGAACCACATTCCCATGTAAAACGCATAAAAGAATGCTACTTATGTAAAGAAGAAGATCAATTGCAGAATTTGTTAAAAAGTTAAAAATCGAAGATTTGTTAACAAAATCAGAACGAAAATAACATCATTTCTTTCCACAGCAGGTTTCAATTCTACAAAGCGACCGACGTAACCAGAACAGGTCAACGGTAACCAGCACGAGAATCACGTTCCTGTACATCAAGCGTTCGAGTGGACAGCAGATAAAGATAAGTTGATTAATTTTGATTGCTAAGTACCCAAATCTGCATTCTTTGATTTGCTTGTATAAATACCATCATTAGTAGATTTGAAGAGTAATTAACAGAAAATGTCGGAGGATGAATACCAATCACATTTTTGGGGTACAAATCAGTACGAAAGTTTGCTAGATTTTTTTAATGATACACGGGCACAAAACAAAGCAGCTTGTAAGGTACACCATGACTTAATACATGACTGGACACAAACATTTGAAAAGAAAATGCAAAACTACAAAATCCCAAAAGATTTTTGGGGGAAATGGTACAGAGGACACTTACCAATAAAACACATAAAACTTCAAGAGATCATACCTGATTTGTCAAGGACAGACTATGAATATTATAAAACAAGAATATTAAAACACTATATGAACTCTTTCAAGACTCTACAATTAGAGGCACAAAAATTGAAACCAGCCACAGACAAGTCATTCATGCAGTATATAAGGGAAATAGAAGAATTTTTCAGAAAGCTAACATTTGAAATTAAACAAACAGACAACAATCAAGAAGCAATAAATTTCTTGCTAATAGAAAAACTAAAAGCAACACTCCCAGCCGAATGCGCAAAATATTTAGAAGAACACAACACAGAACCTATCAAAAATTTACTATAAAAATACCGCGAATATTACAACCAAAGTATGAACCTGGTTAAGAACACTCAACAGAAGAGTACTGTGAAAGCAAGGGCATCTTCAGCCACAGATTGTCAAAACAAACCACAGAAAACAAAACCAGTACTGTGCAAACATTGTAGCACTCCACATACAGAAAATGGAATATGCGATAAGAATCCCACTTATCAAGAATACCTGAATACTATTGTAGCACAAAAACTGGGGAAGGTAAACCAAAGGAAATATAGAACAAAATGTCATTTTTGCCTCGCGTATGGCCATAGACATTTCGAATGTGAAGGAGTAAAAAGAATACAGAAAGCAAAAGCAAATGCAGCCATAAACATTACAACAGACAGTTCAGTAAAGAACTTAGAAAAAGTAAACATCACAGAAATGAAAACAAGACCAAACACTGCAAATTCAGAGCAGACTGAGTTTTACCCATCAGACTTTGTACCATATTTCAATAATGTTGTTAACATCACTCAGCCTCATTCCTTATTTAAAGAGGGCAATACTCAACAAGAAAGTGAGGAAATGAACAAAACCTCAAGACTGTCGTTAGGAAAACTAACATTCCATGAGGGATACATTAATGACACAGTATGCACATGTGTACGCGACACAGGGTCCTGTCTTATCGGTCTTCGGAAGACCCTAGCTGATCCTAAAGACTACCTAGATGAGTACATCTATTGCAGAACTGTTTCACGGACAGTAGAGAAATATCCTATGGCATGGGCCAATATAAAATCACCTTTCCTATCAGGCAGAGTAACTTGCGCATTATTAGACAATCCATGCTGCGATTTATTAATTGGAAATGTATTAAATGTAATAGACCACACAGAGTCCACAACCCAGACATGGCAGAAAGTTAACACCACAACAAACACTGCCTTAACTACACCACTCATCATACAACAACATGATGAACAGACCAAAGTACCACACCATACCAACTTGATTACCATCTCACAACAAGAAAAAACAGAAACTGGGGTGTATCAACAAAGAAAAGAAGGTACAGATAACAAGCATTTCACAAGGGCGAGAAAAGATCACAAAACATCAGGGTACATACTATACCTCCTGTACCCCCTGTTAACTACACACATGCCCAAGTGCACACAAGGGATGATTTTACTCGCACTACTCATGTTAAATGCAAAACAAATGTCTTCACAAACAATTTTATTCACACATCATCATGACGCAACACAGATGATATTACTCATGACAAAACAGCTAACTTTGTTACTTATATCATTACTGTTGGACCAAAGTTTGTTGTTACCACTGATAAACTCTATGTCAAGTCAACTCAGACACATACGTATGCTGAAGAATGTAAATCATCAGTCGGTGGAATTACTGACAAAAATCAGCAACAAATTACCCTACATATTTTGGAAAATATACACAAATTGCAGAAAAGCATACAGACATGCACGATTACATTTCAAAACTATACATGGTGTATTATTATTATTTGAACTATTTAATGTATACACACATGTACGAGTGCAGGTTTGGAGATAGCACTCAAAATGATCTCAACATGAAATTTGTAAATCCCCACCCGTCGGAACATTAATTTTAACCGTAACCCACTTTATATCCGTAGATCGAGTAACTCCAGAATTGCCTTGTCTGCTGTACGACTCCAGCGCTATGATACTAGCACACTCCATTGTACAGACCAACATAAAAGTTCCTTCAACGTGAAAAGTGTCATCGACAGAACAGTAAGACTCAACATGGGATTTCAGGTATCAAACAGTAAGATATACCCATATTGACTTTGTTTCAAACGAGTATCTACAGAATCCACCTTTTGAAATCGACTAACAACGACAAGAACTTCACAAGTACAGACACTCATTTCTAGTGAACAGTTTAATGAACCAGATGCCAACCTACAAACTATGGCAAAGACAGTCACAGACAGACGTACCATGGCCACATTCATAATTAAGGCCACCGAACTTAAAACATTAATTCGTATTTTACATGTGTGAATTCCAGCAATTTTAGAGAACGGACTTATAAATTGTCCAAATGTGGTGCAAAGTCTTAACTACTATACAGAAGGAAAGACAATATCATGATATACAGAAGACGTTAATAATCGGGTGAGAAAGAAGATACACCAAACATTCCAGCACCGCAATGAACATTGAGCACTGGCAATTTAATTCCGTGTGCATAACTTTCGCAGGACAAGAACAGTAGCCTATAGGTGCATAAAGGCAGCGACGATGAATATTTTATTGTAAATTTATTAACTGTATGACATCCAATGTCTAATTTTATTATTATAATACGTTGTATTGTTATAATGTGATATGTACATATGAGCGTAAGTATAGTGGCGAATAGAATAAATTGTAATGCTGAGAATCAACGCCTGGCGATCCCAATACGCGAGTGTTCCAAACTTGCTTTCGCGTATGGTGGATAGCCCGACGAATGACGCTTAGCAATAGTGGTACAAAATTAACATCATAATATTGTAACAAGAAGGAACATACCAACAGGGTGATGCCAACCAAAGAGATTAATAAGAACTCTCCATAACAGTAAACGAGGTGTACCCAAAAAGGGAAACAACTCACGGTCTGACATAAGATGAGGTAAGGGGGACTATTATATACATGAAGTATATTCGAACCATGACCACAACATTGACATAGTGCTCATAAAGAATCGATTAGGGTGCATTAAATAGAGACGAGGGGGACCACGTCTGAATAGAGAGAAAATTTAAGAATGCTGTAAGAGGAAGTTGTAGCCTTATTCGAGGCGTGAATCAATGGAGAATCCTTAAATCAGCATAGCCACATTAACTATGAGATGATAATGCACAGACAATCGATTGAGAAACATGAACAGAATGTAATGTCACGGAGTGGGGATTAAAGAATATAACGAGGTATGACGAATAGACCCAACCAGAACATTTGCCAGACCACGACAAAACCTTGAGAGAAACCTCAGTACTGAAAAAGAGAGAACAATAGTTATGGTTAATCTCGTAAAAGACCAGAGCAAAAAGCGACGCAAGCGCATACTTATGATCATATAATCCCCTGACAAGGTTAGAAAGATGTACCAAGAGTAACAACAACAGAATGTGTCACATTTCCAAGAGAAAGTGCCACATTGTTTGTGCGGGGGGGGGGGGGGAGAGTGTCAGGGTCTTATATGTAAGTAATAGGGTAAGTGCCGGTATGTAAGCGAGAGTCAGTGTAAGCATAGCGGAGGTCAAGGGCAGTAGGAGACATCACGGCTTGGCTAACGGAGGGTCAAGCAAGAAGCCCGTGAACAGACCCACGTGATGTGGGAAGGTCAAGGAGGACGGAGTCAGTGTGTGTGAGACAGCGAATAGAGACGGACGTGTGGAGATTTAGAGAACGATAGAACGATAGTGTTTGTGACGGATACATGGAGATGAACGTTGTGTTATTAATATATGTGTCGTAGATGTTGTAATTTGCCTGTCCAAGTCCAGTGAGCTAGAAGGAGAAAAAATAGTTAGGACTCTGACAACACTTACTTTTTCTTGGTCCAAGATGTTTTCCAACTCTTTTTGTTAATGCTGATTCATTCTCAGTTCAGTGCATTATTTTTAGTCTTTGTTTGGAATGGTCAGGCACTTTATTCTCGGGTCCTCTGGCTCCAAAGAACATCGGATCGGATCAGTTAGCGGATCAGTTTTTCACTCACTTAGCTAGACGACAAACACACGATTCGAACCCTCCGCTGACAGCGCACTTGACATTATCAGTATAGCTCTCTACAAACTACGAGAACAGGTCCCCTTTATCATATCTATGGTTGCTATTAAATGCCATTACTTTACAACTGAAGATTAAGTCGCCACTTGTTACTTGCATGTCATTTACTGGACGTTGTAATCAACCCCCGAATGCATTGTACGTTAGGGATGTACTAGGCCATTTTAGATCAACAATGAACTATTACATTAGCAACAGCTGCCATCTCATGCAATCGAAAACAACGTAAAGCTTTCCATTTCAAGTAGTCAAATCATGCCGAAGGTCATGCAACTATACTCTATGTTATTTGTTAGATCGTCAGTTTGTCATTATTTTCATAGCGGCTGGCGCATCATACCTTGGAAATCAACGCATAGCTGCCTGCTTTCAGATCGCCAGCATCTAATTTCGAAACTTTGACTCGGTGTGACGGGGAGTCATGAAACTGCGCCTCACCATCCCCTCAGCCACATATTCAATTAGTTAATACGGAAAGGTGGACATTTCGGGATAATTTGGTTATCAAAATGGTATTTAAATTACCATAATAAAAATGCCGCTGTGGCACATCACATAGCCTATGTCTCAAGTTTGTAGTAGTCTGTAATCTGATTTGTTGCAAATAGAATAATTTTGGGGAAATAGAAATAGAGTAAGACAGCGTGAGAAGATTCTTGACAGTCTGGTATCATGTAACAGGAGGGAGTCAATAATCGAATTGATCCATGCCGTCTGAGATCGTAATTTGTAGAAAGGCATGGTCGCCCACGTCAGTCGACATGACACTGGATGATGATGATCTTATATGTAATTTTATTTCCGAATCTTCTGTTTATCAATACGTCTCATTATATTTTTGCTATATTCTTATTATACCTTTACCTCCCGGCTTGGTGGTCAGTGAAACAGTTTCACAGTTGCCCGAACCGATGTTTTGATATCAGTCGCAAGCGATTTTGAAGCAGGCAGCTCTGTGTTCATATCGAACTATGAGAGCATGACAGTTCAGAAGACAACGACAGGCTATTGAGCGTAACATTATCTATAAATCACAAACAATGAATTGTGTGGATTTGAATGCTATCTCTGGTAAAATTACCTCTAACAAACGTTTGTTAAATCCACACACATACAGAGAAAGACAAACACGCGCGCACGGACACACACACACACACACAAACACACACACACACACAAAGATGTGTGGTGTGACAGGGCTGTGATATTTTGTACACTTTAATGCACGGATACTATGTGTCCTATCTTTCCCTATCCTGACGGCGACAAACTCGTCTTCGAATCCTCGTCCGACCGCACTCACCTGATCAGAGCCAGTCCCTGTCGCGCCAACAATTAAATGCACAACATAGGCGGAAACTCGAATAAAGGAGACTGGGGAAACGCCACAATAATCCCAATGTGGAAATACAAAGACAGCAAACGATACTGCACACATTACAGAAGCATTTCACTGTTGAATCATACTGGGAAAATATTTTGCAACATTCCTGATAACAGATTACGAACTACTATAGAACCCCAGCAAAGCGAAACACAACTTGGATTTAGGATAAACAGAGGATGCACAGATGCCATTTTTACTCTTAGACAACTTATAGAAAAATCAATCGAATTCAATGAAACACTCTACTTAGCCTTTTTCGACCAAGAAAAGGCATTTGATAGATTAGATAGAAACAAGCTGTGGGAAATCTTTAAACAATATGGAGTGAGTACACATCTAAAAAACCTATGTAGAAGCAACAACAGTGAATGCATAGTGAGAGCAACTGGAGGACACTCAGAACCCTTCACCATAAGATCCGGAGTACGACAAGGTTGTGTCATGCCCCTTCTCTTGTTCATAGCTTATATACACAACATATGTAAAGAAGCTTGCCAAACAGAGACGGCAAGAATACCGCATGACGAGAACACAGAAGAAAACCATCTGCAAATCTAACCATTAGAGATCTCCTGTTTGCGGACGACCATGCACTAATAGCAAAATCAGAAGCTGAATTACAAGACCACATGAATAGTCTAAACGAAATGCGTAGGGAACATAACATGAAAATTAGCACAAGTAAAACATAGGTAATGACTATAACTAAATAAGAAAAAGCAACATTGATTCACCTAAACGAACATCCCTTGAAAGAAGTAAAGAGTTCCAAGTATCTAGGAAGTATAAAATCATCTAATGGCAAATCAGAAGACGAGATCAAAAATAGATGAAATTAGGCAAATTGGACAAATGGCACCGTTACTAAAGAACAAACACGTATCGATAACTACTAAGAAAGCACTTTACAACATAATCTTCCTGCTAACTTTCTGTTACCAATGCCAAACCTGGACAATGAAAGAAAAAGAGAAAAGAAAAATCACAACAAAAATGAGATTCCTGAGAAGAATACTCAATGTATCAAGAAGAGATAAGATCAGAAATGAAGAAATCAGGACTAAAGTGGGAGTTATAGCTGCACTAGATGTTATTAGAAGGCAGCAAGTCAAATGGTTTGGCCATGCATGTAGATTACCAACTAACAGTATACCACAACAAGCAATGATGTACAGACCAGAGGGAAGCAGAGGAAGAGGCCGACCACGTAATTGATGGACGCAGGGAATAACAGAGTCCATAGGAGCATCGATACATGAAGCCCATTAGCGGCACTCTATCGCTGTTTATACTTCACCTCGACACCGCAAGGTACAAGAGGAACATGATGAGATGAGATGAGTATTGGGAATTGACAGATGTGTATCCCCTACAAAGAGTGAAGCATTTACTTTTAGTAACGATACAGTAACGCCCATTTACTGCTGACTACAGTCTATTGAAGAAGACCCTGTAGCGCTGTAATAAGCACGCTTTCCTATCGGCCTGGTGATCTTTGGTTCAACATCACATCCAGGAAGAGTTTCAATGAGTAAGTACCGTGGAATGTCATCGGAAGAAAAGACGGCCGGTGTAGTATTTGTTAGTTAGTTACCTGGATGTGCATTTTCTGGGATTCACTAAAAAGGCTAAGGGTGTGGGTCAGGTACTCATTGTATTGTAGATGTTAAGGCCTATTGGGAATGCATCATTGGCTGGCTAGTTAGATGAGTGTAAAGACTGAGTTGTAGATGATAAGTTGATGTACTGACCATAAGGCTTCTGAAACCCGACAGATTTACAGACAGACAGACAGACAGACAGACAGACAGACAGACAGGCAGGCAGGCAGGCAGGCAGGCAGACAGACAGACAGACAGACAGGCAGGCAGGCAGGCAGGCAGACAGACAGACAGACAGACAGACAGACAGACAGACAGGCAGGCAGGCAGACAGACAGACAGACAGACAGGCAGGCAGACAGACAGACAGACAGACAGACAGACAGACAGACAGACAAACAGGCAGGCAGGCAGGCAGACAGACAGACAGACAGGCAGGCAGGCAGGCAGGCAGGCAGGCAGGCAGACAGACAGACAGACAGACAGACAGATAGACAGACAGATCTCATCCAGAGAATACACATTTGATCAATGTCTAAATATATGGAAAATGTGTGAATAATATATTAATAATAACGTCATTTGGATATAGAAGTAATTTATAATGCAACTATCAAGAAAGTAACCGTTTAAAGTAAACATACAGTTAAACTAAATATGCAATTACACGAAGATTGCTGTAAAATAGGGATGTTTAATGCATTTCTCACTATCTAAGCGACATGTGAAATACAAACAATGTGTACATTTATCATTTGTTTTTATATATTCTGTAATACATGACAAGTTGAGAACACGACACACCTTGTCATCTGTGTTATTGTCTAACAGCCAGTTATTGAGAATATTGGGGGAAAATAAAATCAATATGTAAATAAACCATGCATCAATGATTTAATGTATGTATATATTTATTATATCGATATACACATAAGTAGCATTTGATCAGTTAGGGGTATTCTGTGTAACTTATCTCTATGCTAGATAGACACAAAAAGAGGTCTTACGTATTAAATAATGTTATTCTACTGTACGCTTTGAATCATGGACTCTGCATTACTAAAGTGGAAAGAAACGGAATGGCATCGAGAAGAAGTTTCTGTGTAGAATGTAAAGAACCAATTCAAAATCTGCCAAAGAAGGACAGTTTTAAAGACTTACGTTTTGTGGAAAAAATAAAATACAGCATAATGTTAAAATCTGCATCATCATTATCATAATCGTTATCATCATCAGCATCATTATTATCGATTTATAGAAAGTTGTATATAACACACTATATATCAAATGTAGGAAACTATTAAAGACATTGAACTAACATAAGAAATTCATGTGAAGGTATTGATCAGCATTCATAGAGAAAGAGAAAAGAAGTAGAAAGAGTAGAGAATAAACAATTTAAAATCTGAACATTTAATGGTCACACTGATTCGAAAATGCCGTCTCCAAATGGCGACAGCGCTCCGATAAAGTAACCAGTGCAGTTTAAGGCACGGTCTGCAGACTCCCATTTAAACGATGCATATATTTTCTAGTTGCATGTCATTCACAGGACGTAGCAGTCAACCCCAGTATTTTGGCTGTTCGTGATTCCTGGGCAAGTTTTACGTTCAGTAGTTTGCCATTGTTTTCTGAACGATGGCTCCGTCGCCCTGCTACTGAGTGAGTGCGTGAGGCGACTCTGTGAGCTGTGATATTCACTTGGAATGCTTTTACATGTCCGCTTTTGTTTGTACACTGACCTGCATGTTCGGAACAATGGCTACCGGCTGTTGCTGAATTGACTGATTTGCCTTTTCGGTTCACGAGTGCATTTTTCAGGAGACTCCTGGGAGTCGGCGCTGGAGCTACGGAGTTCGTGCTTTATGCGACGCTTTCGGCGGGTCGCCCTGCGGATAGAGACAGAGCCATGTGAGAAAACAAGGGTCAATGAAGTCTTTCTGGTGACTGCCGATTCCATCGACGATGAACTGTGGTTTCCGTGGAGGACTTTTGTGTTGGCATTCTGGCGGCGGCATTATGCACAGTGTACTTGTGCGGGCTGTTGGATTGCCGAGACTCCTGTCTGTTCCACTTTTCATATTGGACAGTGGGGAGCTTTTTGTGTGATATTCACTGACACGGGAACGGAGCATAATGGGGACGACCCGTTGCCGTGAAGTTGGACCCTCGACTGGTTTCTGAACGACCGGCACCTTTTTTATCTATCATCACTCGGATACATAACTTTGGAATATGCACATAATTCACTTAACAAAAGCAAGTCTATTGCAGAACGTTGCTCTCATATTAACCAGCAGAAACGAATTCTCGATCCTTCGTCAGTTCCTAGACCTCAACTATTTGCCCATGTTGTCAATAACGATTTGTGTCCACAGTCGGTCCTTGCCATGTCTGCGAGAATTATGCCTTTAGTTGTTCTTTTTTTTCTAAATCACTGTGACGTTAAAGCAAAGGTAGTAAAAGAGACTGCACACAATACAGAGACATTTCCCTTGCGAGTCATTTAGCAAAATGTGTGTTTAGTGTTTAGCGAAATTCCGGAGAAAAGATTATGAACTACAATAGAACCCCAGCTAAGCGAAACACAACTTAAATTTAGGAAACACAAAGGATGCATAGATGCCATTTCCGCTCTTAGATAACTTACAGAAAATTCCATCGAATTTAATGAAACACTCTGCTTAGCCTTTGTCGACCAGGAAAAGGCATTTGATAGAGTAGATAGAAGATGCTGTGGGAAATCCTTAAACGATATGGTATGAGTACACATCTAACAAACTTGTGAAGAAGCTTATATAACAACAGTGAATGCATTGTGAGAACAAATGGAAGACACTCAGAACCCTTCAACATAAGATCTGGAGTACGACAAGGTTGTGTCCTGTCCCCTCTCCTGTTCATAAACTATATAGACAACATATGAAGAGAAACCAGCCAAACAGAGACCGCAAGAACATCGCATGACGATCAGAACACAGCATAAGAACCATCGGCAAACTAAACTATTAAAGAACTCCTATTTTCTGACGATCAAGCTCTAATATCAAAATCAGAAGCAGAATTACATAACTACATGAATAGTCTAAACCAAGTGTGTCAGGAACATAACATGACAATTAGCACAAGTAAAACAGAGGTTACGACTATAATCAAAGATGTAAAAACAACAACGATTCACCTAAAAGAACACCCCCTAAAACAAGTAAAGAACTTCAAGTACGTAGAAAGTATAATATCATTAAATGGAAAATCAAAACAAGAGATCGAAAATAGATACAATAACGCAAATCTACTCATTGGACAAATGGCATGAATACTATAGAACAAAAATGTCTCAATAGTTACTAAGAAATCACTCTACAATCTTTGTACATACTCTATGCTACCAATGCCAAACCTGGACAATGACAGACAATAAGAAAAGAAAAATCACATCAACGGAAATTAAATTCCCGAGAAGAATACTCAATGTATAAAGAAGAGAGAAAATCGTCAGAAATGAAGAAATCAGGACTAAAGTGGGGGTTATAGCAGCGCTAGATTTTATTAGAAGGCAGCAGGTCAAATGGTTTGGCCATATAACTATGTTACCAACTAACAGTATATCAACAACAAGCAGTGATGTACAAACCAGATGGAAGCAGACAAAGAGGCCGACCACGTGGACGATAGACAGATGGAATAGCAGAGTCCATGGTAATATCGATACATGAAGCCCATAAACGGGCACTCTCCAATTGTTTATATTTCAATTCGACACCGCAAGGTACAATAGTAATAAGATGAGATGATGATGATGATGATGATGAGACTGTGACATTGTATATGACCAAAGTTCTTAGGTACTCCAAAATGCGTTTTCTCAAATGTTCAGATCGTGTAGGAAATCTCTTGCAGATAAGAATAATCTCTTCGCGTGATTTGTGTTTCTTATATTTACATCTTGCTAGTTATGAACCATTTCGAATCACTAAATTTTGCGATTTTCAGCGAAGGACCAGCTTTCTGATGATGATGTTTACATCTGAATATATAAGTGTAATTCTGGGTAAAATTATGTTATCTATATAATCTACACAATGTATAGGATGCTTAAAATTAACACGGACATATATGCCATGCACAGAAGGTTTAGTCGTTACTTTTGCGGTGAAAAAGTAATCTGTCCCGTGTAATTCCTCCCACCATCAACCTTGATCAGTTCACCAGTGATAAAACCCGCAGCATCCGATGCCAAGAAGGCTACAGCTTCAGCAACGTCTTCTGACACTCCGATTCTGTCTTTCAGTGGTATTTGATCTTTCTCTGATTTCTGAATTTCTTTTGAAATTGTTTCTGCATCGCCTAAATGTCTGAGGCTAAGTGTTGGGAAATATCCAGGATTGACTGCGTTCACACGAACACCTTTTGATCCAAGGTCTACAGCCAAGCAACGGGTTAGATGATCAAGAGCTACCTTTGTTAACGAATATGTAGTAGCTGATGGGACCACCATATGTGAAAGAATAGAGGAGATGTTGACAATGTTTCCCCTGGTCTTCTCTAGGTGAGGTACAGCTTGTTGGATGAGAAAAAACACCGACTTCAAGTTGGTGTTAAGAACATTGTTATAATTTGCTTCAGTTTCATTTAAAAATGAATGATAATCTCCAGTAATACCAGCGTTAGCGACAAGAATGTCGAGCCGTCCAAACTTGTTCACTGTTTGTTCAATTATTGCCTTCCGAACATTCTCGTCATTCAAGTTTCCTGGAATTGTAAGAAACCGGTCTGGATGACCACCACTGACCTTCACAGCCTTGTCCAGCACTGACTTCAGTCGGTCTTGATCACGTCCACACAGAGCGACCCTCGCTCCCCTTGCAGCAAACAGAAGAGCAATAGCTTCACCCAAGCCAGCACTGGAACCCGTCACAACGGCCACTTTGTCGTTAAACTGATGCGCCATGATGAATAATAATGTGTATGTGGTGTCGCAGACAGAACTAATGACTTGTGGTTTATCAGCCGGTATGCCCAACAGAAGGATTGTCCCCGTTACTTGTAACTAGTTACATATCCGTAAGCTGTATAAGTAAAGTTTTCGTGGCTAACTCATTCTTTGGCCTTGATAAATATAGCTTTAAGTTATATAAGAAAATAAATGGCACAGCTATATGCCGTGGCTAAATTATACTTAGGCCTTGATAAATATAGTGGTGTTGTGTATCTTGACATAATCTAGTAACACACTGCAGAAGCGTTAGGCAAAGATCCTCAAGTGACCTGGTTGAAGGTCGTCGGTGTTTTGTAATAGTCTGCGACAAGGGTAACAAAACTACAGCCTTCGGGCCGGATCCGGCCAGCGACGTCAGTTCATCAGGCCCGCAGACGGTACTCGAATTTGCTTGATAAAACGTTTGGAACACGAGACGTTGTGATAAAATTTAAATTCAAATATTATGTTTAGAATACTGGGAGATCTTCACATATGCGGAGACCTCCTGGCTGCTATGTGCTTTAGATTTACTATTTTCAATTTCGAAGTATTGTATCTAGATTTTCTTGTTTATTGTAATGTTTGCTAATTTCGCGGCATTCCAAGTCCTTCCCCGGCTCGTGGTAGCTCCACCTACGCTCTGTCGTTACCATGGTGTCCATAGGTACACACACAAACAGGCATCTTTCCTGCCCCCCGATGCGTCCGACTATCAACACAAGTCCGACGCTCCATAAATAGTTGCTTCTTGTTGCCTGTCATCCATTTTATAGGTTTGTAACACGGATTTCTTTGTTTGTCAGTGATCGGCAAGTGAACTGCAAGTGTGAATAGAGGCAATAGAATAGTAAACATAGCATAAAAATGTCACAGAAGCCTTTTTTTATTACGAAAATATTATCCTCAGCTCAGAAAATTCCCCGGCCAAGTTATTAATCGAGCTGGTCTCTAGACCAGTTATGTTCATTATTTTCGGTGGAGCAGATCCTTACGCTAATGTTTACGTTGCTCAATGAACTCTGTGTGATGATCCATGTGTCTGTCCTACTTTATGTAATAAACCAGATGAGCAACAATTTTACATTTAGGCGATCTCGGTCTGTTTCGGCGAATGGCGGAAACACGGTTGAAAATCACTGCTCTTGGCTGTGTATTTAGGCTAGCCCTATTTATATATTGTACAAATCTTATTATGTGATATACTCTATTACCAAAGATACATATACACTTTATATTACCTTTGGTGAGCTGTAGCTTCATAAGCGACCACATGTGCTTTGCTTTTCTTGCGTTTCAATAGGATTTTAATTATGTTTCTAATTCAATGTCTTTTTTTTTCAATTTCAGATCCCGTTTACTTCGCCCTTAAGAAAAGAAAAATAGACGCCGAGTGTCGCGGTTTCAATGAAGAATGGGAATTAGATTACTTATTTGTGAAAACAAAGGACCAGAAAACCAGTTTCGTGATAAGCAGCGGACGTCTTGCCGTTTTGAAATAGTACAATCTTCGGCGTCACTATTAAACACGACATATATCAACATATTCAAAGATTTCTGGAAAGGTACGATCTTCCGGTCAAGATGGCGGAGGACGGTCGTGTTGTTTTGTGATCGTTGCTTTTTGTTTCGCGTAGGAAATTGATATTTTCATATATTGCGTGTAATTTTTGCGCCAGGATGTAAAAACCAGGAGTTTCTTTTCTCAAGATCTTCGCCGATGCTACGGAGTTCGTGCATTGAGCGATATAATCTTTGAGTGAATTTTCGCAGCTTGTGTGGTTCTGTAGTGTTAGGTTTTTTCAACATGGCGGAACAACGTTTGTGCTCCGTGCGGGGGGCAGTCAGCCTGCACAAAGCGGTGGGGAGGCCGTAAGAGGCAAAGTAAGCAGGGTGGGGCACGGCGTTTTAGACTCAAGTGTGACCGTTTGGGCCCCAGGAATACTCGTATTATATATTAGAACTGTACCAGCGTAAAACAACGAGGCCCTTTTCTGGAAAACCTAGTATACAGGAACGACATTGTAGCACTTCAGGAGACGAGACTGGCTGATCAGTTACTCCAGATTGCCGGTTTCAAATGTTTCTACAAAGGCGACACAAGGGAATGGTGAGTCTGATCCGCGACAGTATGGTTGCTTCAGAGCTAGGCATGTCCAGTTGGGACAGTGACGACATACAACTAAAGGCGATTAGAGTTCAGTCCGGTCTACCATTTTTGTTGGTTAATGTCTATGCCCGTAACGCGTGTACACCTCGGAGGAGTAAATGGATCATCATGGTCTGGCAAGAATGAACAGCGAGGAGTGACGAGGGGATCTGGCCGACGCTCAACACTCAGAGGAAAGGTGAGACAGACATATCATCAGATTGCTATTGGTACTATTGGTGTTGGAACTCTTCGCTGGCTGCTGAGGATGGGGACGCAGAGCCTATGGGAATGCACCGAATGCTGTGATGTCGGTTCCTAGATCAATCAATCATACCCGTAACGTGAGTGTGGATTCCCAGAAGTGGCAGTGCATAAGTGGCGTATTAGGTCACGAGAGAAATGTTAATTTATGTTGCGATTTCAAAGCTAAAGACAGATCATGGGAAAAATTTCCTCCAACACACAGAGGGAGGAGCTCGAGACTGCACTTTAAACCATTGACCTGATTTGTATCAACAGTGGCTGTGTCACTAAAACAGCAAGTCGTCCAGGTGATGAGGACAGTGTTATTGATCTGGCGCTGGTTTCTCCTTCACTCATTACAGTATGTAGATGTGGTGTCCTAGTGTACAACAATTGCAACCACCACCCTTGAGGCATATTGGTGGAGAAAGACAGAACCAGGCACCAAAAGTCAACGGTCAAGACATTCCAGTATGACAGTAGAGGTGTCAAGGACACACCAATGACTCAAGGTGTGGTGAGTAAAATAAGGCGCAACAAGCGATGAGATCTGCAGCAAAAAAAAATAAAAATAAAAAACTGAAAGCAGCCACCTTAGTGGAATTGTGATGTGGAAAAGGCCTGGGTGGATAAACGTAATGCTGTAAGGAAATGGCAAAACGCAAAAAAATGTACCGAGTTGCCCATCCTAGTCCCTGCATGAGATTAGAAAGAGAGATGCACACACAAGTAAGCTACTTCAAAACAAAAACTGGTTAATTCGGTTAAAAGTGAAAAATGGACATGGGTACGTCACAGAGTAAGCACATACAAATCACTGAAATTGATTTGGCGACTACATGAAGCAAGAGTGGGGTAGTCAGGAATAAGAGTATTCCTGACTTCCAAGGTACTGATCCCATCTGGCAGAGGACTGACGAGAACAAAGGAAAAGGAGCAGAGCAACCAGACAGACATGAGAGCCCGAAATCTCGCCAAGGAGGCCACCTCAGATAGATGCAATGCCCAGAACATTTCGGATGAAGACACAGTGACAGTGAAAGAAGTCAAGGCTTTGCTTCGACGTTCAAAAAACAGAGCTCCATGGCAAATGGCATAAGATATGACGACACCAATATGTGTACCGAGAACGAGCTAGAGAAATTAGCAGACATGTACAACAACAGTATTATGGAGCGCTAGCATCAAGGAATAGTGGTTACACAGCTATATGATTGCATTGCCGACGCCTGGCAAAGACCAAACAACAATTCAGGGATATCGAGTAATAACATGCAAAATACAATAGGCAAGCTGCTGGAGAAGTTAATTGCCAGAACAATAGCACGCCAGCTAGAGAGGCAAGGTGTTTCCCACCTACCCTGGGAGGGTACCGTTCAAAAAGAGAAACCTGGACTAATGCAGCATTTTCTGCCCATGATGTCTATGAAGGTTTCCACTTAGGCATTGAAACATTTGCTGCAGCGATTGATCTTGAGGACGCGGACAACAGAGTACCATTGGAATTTTTAAAGCTTCAAAGCTTCAGCTTCTTGAACTCAAGATACGCCCTTTCTTCCTTAGTTGGATCGCTGCAGCCCTCTTCCAACGGAAAGTAGTCTTTAGATGTGGCAGTTGGACTTCAGAACCAACAACAATATATCCTGGCCTAAAACATGGATCACCATAATCCCCGGTGCTGTTCAACGCCTACACTGTGAGAATCACCAGCGAGTAAATCATAGGACCGGGAACGACATTGTCGTATGCAGACTATGTTTTGTTGTATAGTCAGGGCAAAGATAGAGATCAGGTTGCTGTGGAACTACAAACCGAACTTAATCGTATAAGAACTTGGTGTGTTGAAGCTGGGGCAATGGTCAACTCATCAACAAAGGCAACAGTGACTTGGTTCTCTTTGAGTAACCATATTGTCAACACCCCAACACCAACTGCAAATCTGGGTTCAGAGACGGTGAAAAGAACGCAGGCGATGAATTACCTGAGAATACAATTTGATCGAAACCTAGCTATTACTGAGCATATAGACCAGGTGATAACAAGGTAACTAACTAACTAACTAACTACCTAACTAACTAACTAACTACCTAACTAACTAACTAACTAACTAACTAACTAACTAACTGAGAAATACGTGTCCATGAAACGTGGTGTAAAAACATAAAGAAACCTCTTCACGACATAGTTTGCTGAAAATGAATCTGTCACTTGTACGAGATAAAAAATAGTGCATGCGATGATAGAACGAGTTAAACCGTTTACTGATGGCAACTTCATCAACAAGTGCATGGTGAAAGCAGTAAATGACTAGATTCTTGAGAAAGCCTACTTGTTAGTTAATTAGAAAGTTAGTTAGTTAGTCGACAGATCCTCCTCATTGCACATCGAACCATTCAGTCCATAAGTGTTCGGATCCCCTCCTCAGCAAATCCCGCAGCATGTAGCGGCTAACGACGCCAGTTCTGTGTTGGTTTATCAATCTTCTTTGGCTTCCTGCGTAGTGTTCTTGTTTTGCCACCCCTCTTTTAATTTGCTGCTCTCGCAGTCTGGCCATTGTTAGTTCTCGCAAAAGTCTTACTTCTCGTAGAGCATTCAGAATGTCAGCCTGGTCCATGGCACGTCCGCCCTCCACAGTAGCCTCACCTGCGAGCTTGTCAGCCCGCTCATTTCCTTGTACTCCCGCATGCCCTGGCACGAAGATGAAACTAATCTTTGCCAGCCGAGACCGCTCCAGAGGCAACAACCATTCTCTTCGGATCGACCCCTCCTCTATCCTCTTGATCATGTCCATTGAGTCGCTAAGGAAGCAAGCCCTAGTGAATGTCTGTGTCTCGAGCCATGTTATTGCTTTACTTACTGCCATGACTTCCATGGTCAGGCTACTTGTTGTTTCAGTGAAAGAACCAGAGTCCTCCTTCACATTTCTCCCTCCGGCCCGAGCTGTAAAGGCCCACGAGCTTCTCACATGTCTATTTGTTTGGAACTATAAGCCTTTGAGCAAGTTCAGCTGTGTGGAGAACAGAAGAACTTGGAGAGAACATAGTGCTACAGGTACGCGAGAAAGCTGTGAAATTGTTGTGGTATTCTCTGGCGCTGGATGAATCTACTGATCTCCCCAGTACGTCATGACCTCTCGTGTTCATTCGTGGTGACAATTTGGACTTTCAGATAACAGAAGAGTTACCATCCGTTTGCAGCATACATGGAACAACTGAAAAAGACATTTTCCTGGAAGTGAACATTTATTTTGCAAGACTATAACCTTCAGTTGCATCAGCTTCGAGGTGTTACAGTTGATGGAGGAAACACATGGCTGGAGTGAGGAAGGTCTGGTGGGGCAGATTAAGACTCAGTTGGAAGATTTTTAGATAGCGGGCGCTCTGTTCATACACTGCATCATACATCAGCAATCACTCTGTAGGAATGATTTAGATATTTTTTGTGTACTGAAGCCAGTCGTTTCTGTTGTGAACTTCATTCTGGGACATTCAATCAGTCACCTTCAGTTTCAGGCGTTTCTTGAAGAAATTGATTCTGAATTATGTGACTTGCCTTATCACACATCAGAGAGGTGGCTCAACTGCGGTAAAGTCATCTTTCGTTTTTACAAGCTCCTAAACTAAATAGATGTTTTGCGCACTGAAAAAGAAAAGATAAAGCTGATCCATAGCTGTCAGATCCTACCTGCCTGCCAAAGTTGTCATTTTTGGTCGACAAAACATCCCGCATGAATGAACTGAACTTGAAACTTCAGGAAAAAGATAACCTCGTCTGCGATCTCTACAGAATTATAAAAGGATTTCGGAGAAACCTGTCATTGTTTGAAGCACAACTGGAAGGAGAAAACTATTCTCATTTTCACTGTTTCAAATAATTTAGCGCTACAAGATGTCAACCTCGATTTTCCGAATAAAAAGTATTCGTGACTTGAAGAAGCATTTTTGGAGACATGTTCGGATCTTGACAGAATTGAGAGTGACATTCTTCTGTTCCAGAATCCATTCGATTGTAAACTTGATGATGTGCCAGTTGAACTACAGTTGGAGCTCACTGATTTGTAAGCAAATGACTTGTTGAAAGAGAAGCACAGAACTTGTTGAATCTTACCGCTGCTTACCTGTTGTTGAGTTTCCGAAACTAAAGAAATGTGCCGCTTGTATGGCATCATTGTTTGGATTAACTTATGTCTGTGAGCAAACATTTTTAAATATGAAGTATGTGAAGTCAACACATCGAACGAGATTGACTGACGAACACTTGAATTCATTTCTCTTGATTGGATGCAGCCATTCTAAACTAAACATTCATGACATATCGAAAGCTAAACGCCAGTTTCACAAACCTCACTAACCTTTGTGTTGCTTAGTTTATGAGATTCGGATATGTGCACACCAAGTCAGATCCATCCATCCATCATGTGCCATGCCGATAAGCGTGGGTGGTCATGTTTTTTGCCATCACATCCGACCACCAGAGTCATGGACCAGCTCCGTATTTCTGTCTCGACCAGGCCAAGCCTTCCAGGTATTTACTTCTTGGTCTTCCCCTTGGTCTCATCCCTTCGATCTTGCCAGTTGTCACCAAGTTCTCCTATTCATTTTGCTAACGTCGCTTTCTTTGCTAACTTTTAAGTAAATAAATATGTTGGTTGTCTTTGTTTTTATGTGCTTTGCACGCAACTCAACCATGATTAACAAGGAATGCTAAACTTAGTTGTTCGTCTTGTTTCCCAGAGCTTACGTTCTGGCTTGATTATGCGGCCCGCACTCGTCATTTTTTCCCCCCTTCAGTTATTCGTCCCGCTGTGAAGAAAAGTTATGTGACCCCTGGTCTACGAGGACAGTGGGGTCTCACAAATATGTTTTAAATATAGCCAAAGTTATTAACATTTCCTTTAAACGACACTGCATTCAGTCTCTTTATTGATACGGTGTTTGTGATTTTCTAATCAGTTGTATTACTTTCCTATTGCTTAATGAACGGCCGACGCTTTTCCCATTGTGAAAATAAAAATAAAGGCATTGCGTTCTACTCCCAAAATGATAACGAATAACTACGACTGACTATGTAAAGGCTACAAAATAATGTGCAACAACTCCTTTTACGATCAGTTAGGTCAGCTCAGTATTTTCAAAGTACTCTCATGGGTGACTCTTCATCGTTGTAAAGTGGAGGACACAGTAGACCGTATGTAACCGAGCGGTCGTTGATCCTGTAGGTTTCCGTTGTCATCGATATTCTACGTAGGGAGATGGAACACGGATATGCATACCCATAGTGTTATACTTCATTATATTACCATCCGATGTGGAATTGTGGACGTTGTGAAGAACTGTTTGGGTATATGACGTTAGGACAACATATTCTAGCTTTCTTTGCCTGTTCGAAGTTTCCCAAAACAAACGCTGCTGAACATCGTGTAACTTCTCCTAACAGGTACATTGATATTGTAATACTAAAGAAATTACATAATCATGGGGAGCATCATAAAAACTATAAAGACAGAGCAATTGTAAAAATATGTGTGATCCCAATCAGCAGAGGTAAAAGCAGCAATAGAAGAAGAAGATGAAATGATATGATAGCTAGTAGTGTGTTATGTCTATATGTCTTGACATATCAAATAACGAAGTTTTTTATGGTATGTTATCTATAGATCGGCGTCTGTTCTTGCGGTTAGACAAAGAAGTTTCACATTTCCCCGACATAGCGAGTAGAGGGTTCAAAATCAGCCGCAGTCTAAGAATGATGCTCCTCGTGTTTATGTAATGTCATGTCTCTGTTTTAGAATAACAATGTACCTGTTACCAGTTGTTACGCGATGTTGTTACACTATATTCTTACACTATGTAGCTACACGATTTTGTTACACGATGTTGTTACACGATGTTGTTACACGATATTATTACACGATGTTGTTAAATTATGTTGTGACACGATGTTGTGACACGATATTGTGACACGATGTTGTTACATAATGTGACACGATGTTGTGACACGATGTAGCAGCAACATTTATTAGTAAACTTCAAAACATACATATAAGTTATATTCAAAACAATGTTTTCCTGTGATGAATTTGAATAACGAAGACACAAACAATAGATTGCACGATTTATTGCCTGGCATATTTCGCTGCATCTCGTCAGGTACATAGTGCAGAAATCACACAACTTACGTGAATTAATTAGATAAATCCTTCAAACTGAAATATACACATATTGGCACAGTAATGTCGATTGTCTACCACGGTAATTTTAAACTGACTAACATGTCTTTCTGCTTACACAAGGACGGCTTTCGAAGGTTGATTAGTATAGCTTCAGCAAACTTTAACAATCGACTACTGTGTGTGTTGAACAACACACGGAAGGCACTGTCTCTTTCAACCACGTGACCACTCTCGAGCACGTGTCTCTCGACCGATGAAGCCAGACTTTTCCGGTGTGTCGGCCTGCCTAGGCTACCATCTTCTGTGTGTAGTATCTTGTCCAACCAATTCGGAATATGTTCCGAAACCCTGAAATGTAACTGTCGCTCAGTTCTGCCTATGTAGATGGCCTCGCATCTGCATGTAAATTGGTAAATACAATTTGATTTGGCGTACAAAGCTACAGGTTCTTTTACTGCTGGGACTGGGATCGGTGTGTTTCTGTACCTGATGACTAGAGCTGCAGCACAGAATGTTCGCTCGACTGCTGTGCTGAGCCGGTCCCGCAGACGTTGCATTACGTCATCTCCTCGGAAGGTTAGCTGGATGAATACTTTGAGTTTAGGGACTGTAGTTACTTCTGATTTCGGTTTGGGCTGTTGGCAGTGGCGCTTTATAAATCCTGTGGAGTACCCATTCAGGTTTAAGGCATTCTTCAGAGCTTTAAATTCCTCTGTCAGTGTGTCCTGGGTGCATATCTTCCTAGCACGGTCAAACAGGGTCCGTACTAAGCCCCGTTTGTACTAGACAGGTGCGAAGGTCAGAAGTCTCCCTCAGGAGACAGTCCATGACCAAAGAAACCTACAAGACCACTTGGTTACAGTGCGTCTGCTGTGTTCACCACTTGACAACTATGTAGCGTCACATGTAGGCATGTATGTATTTGAAAATATTGATCTATCCTAATTCCTCGAAAAAGGAGTTAAAATGTATTTTGACATCTTACACACATATATTTGCTCCTTGGCGAAGGAGTTATGGACGCAGTTCGTAATCCCACATACCGCCTTCGAAACTGATCTGTGGGCTGACAGCCATGCGTTTGGATGTTTCAAATTATGTTATGGGTACCAGGGAGTCTCCGTGGCGAAGTAGTCAAGCCGCCTGACTCGGGCTCCGATGGTTTGGGGTTCGATTCCGGGCTGTGACCTTCTGTTTACGAGTGCATTTTTTCAGAGACTCCTGAGGGTCGTCGCTGGAGCTACGGATGTCGTGCTTTGTGCGACGCTTTCCGCGCTTCAGAAAGAGACTGAGCTATATGCGATTTTTTTTTTAAAAAGCCGGTGCGATGAAGTCGACCCAGTCGACTTTTAAGCGACTTGTTTATGGGTGCCAGTTGTTCAGAAAGCAATGAAAAACTACTGAACGTAAACTTACCATAAGATCACAAACTGCGGAAAATGATGTGGTTGAATGCGACGCCATGTAAAGGATATGCTACTAAACTTTAACATATTTATAGTCAGGCGGATGTGGCTCAGGGATAGTGAACGCAGTTTGACAATCCGGACTTAAGGGTTTGAAGTCTGCAGCCGGCAATTTGGGAGTAAAAGGCGTTGTCTTATTTTAACCATGATATAAGCGTCGACCTTGAGACAGCAATGGCGAACTAACAAACATAAAATGGATTATAAAATCATAACCAGCAAATACATTCTGGGGATGATTGCAGAATGCTGTAAAGGGCATGCTTGCAGCCTAGATTACATGTAAAGCACTTTTGTGAGACCCCATTGTCCTCGTAGGCTGTTATAAAAATCTGAGGACCTTCAACCATGCCTCTTGAGGATGTCTGTCTATCGATACTGCATTGTTTTACAAGATAGCGTCAAGATGCAGAACACTGTTTAATTATCAACAAGGCCTAAGTATGATTTGGCCATGACAATTTGCAAATCGCTGTGTCATTAATAACACTCTTATATAACTTACGGATATGTTACAAGCACAAGTCATTTCGTTCTGTCTGCAACACCATAGAAACATTACTACATTATTATAAATCATGGCGCAGCAGTTTAACGACAAAGTGGCCGTTGTGACGGGTTCCAGCGCTGGTTTGGGTGAAGCTATTGCCCTTCTGTTTGCTGCTAGGGGAGCGAAGGTCACTCTGTGTGGACGTGATCAAGACCGAATGAAGTCAGTGCTGGACAAGGCTGTGAAGGTCAGTGGTGGTCATCAGGACCGGTTTCTTACAGTTCTAGGAGACCTGAATGACGTCAATGTTCGGAAGGAAATCATTGAACAAACAGCGAACAAGTTTGGACGGCTGGACATTCTTGTAGCTAACGCTGGTATTGCTGGAGATCGTCATTCATTTTTAAATGAAACTGAAGCAAACTATAACAATGTTCTTGGTACTAACTTGAAGACGGTGTTTTTTCTAATTCAACAAGCTGTACCTCATCTAGAGAAGACCAGGGGAAATATTGTCAACATCTCTTCTAATGCTGCACAATTTGTGATTCCATCAGCTACTACATATTCGTTATCAAAGGTAGCTCTTGATCATCTAACTCGCTGCCTGGCTGTAGACCTCGGATCAAAAGGTATTCGTGTGAACTCAGTAAATCCTGGATTGTTCCCAACACTTATCTTCAGAGATGTACCTGATTACGAAACAATGTTAAAAGAATATCAAAAATCAGAGATTGTTAAAACACCACTGAAGGACAGAGTTGGAGTTCTAGAAGACGTTGCTGAAGCTGTGGCCTTCTTAGCATCGGATGCTGCTGGTTTTATCACTGGTGAACTGGTCAAGGTTGATGGTGGGAGGACTTATTCGGGATAGATGTCTAATATATCACAAAAGTAACGACTATGTTTTCTGTGTATGACATATTTGCTCGTGTTAATGTTAAGCATCCTGTACATTGCGCATATTAAATAGATAACATGATTTTACCCTTAATTACACTTAATCCTTCAGATGTAAATATCATCATGGTTTATCAGGCCTTCTGTTGAATATCGCTCTCATCAAAAGTATTGTCATCAGAGGATTCTCGATCACTGGCTAGGTTCCTTGCCACGTGAATTTTCATGTAGGAGATGTCTTCAATGTCCTGTTCCGAAATCTGTAATGGCCTACGCTTGCCTCATGTTTCGAAAACGATACAATATATTCTTGTTCCACCAAAACCACGGACGTAATTATTGTGGAGAAAGTATTTTAGTCTACGAGACAAATTGCTATTGATGAGCCAGTGTTCTTCAATGTTCAGATCTTGGCGTTAGTATTGTTTCTTCTTCTTTTTTTTCTTTTTTTTTTTTGGTTTTAGGTATTCTAAGTGCAAAGTATCTTCTATAGTGGATGTGAATTTTCTCATCACTAGCAAGATGTAAATAAATATAGGAAACTAAACTCACTTAGAAAGATTATTGTTGTTTGTGAGTAATTTTATACAAAATCTGAACATTGAAGAAAACCGGCAATTTGCAGTACCCGAGGAATTTTAGCCTCATCGTAACTCAAGTGATTGAGAAAATAAATGGAGACATAGTTCCTAGAAGACATGCCAAGGAACGACTATGGACACAAAGGGGTAATAACAACATGGACACGACAATAGACGTGGTATGAGAACTGTCGAAGGGTCAAGAATTGTTTTCTGCCTGCTGAGATGAGAGGAACCTTCTGCAAATGACTTACTTTTGCCATAAGCATTTTGTTCATATTCCAAATGTACCGCTGAGGAAGTCTGTTGTCCGTAAAGTCACCTTCATCTTTGTCCCGGGACATGCGGGAATCGAGGGAAATGAACGAGCTGATAAGCTGACTGGCTCTGCACCCCCGACAGATGGCCAGCCCATGGATCGTGCCGATGTTATTAACGTCCTTAAAGACACGTCGAGAACAGAAGACTTTGACGTCAGTGAATCCACATCGCTGTCCAGGATGAAAGACTTGGGAGTAAGAATTGGCACTGCCCGAGACGAGAGGTAGATCGGGAA
>JACEFZ010000081.1:0-45000 GCA_014155875.1 Cepaea nemoralis | reverse complement strand
CGGCTTGTATCTGCCGCATAGAACCTCAATGGCTATATATATATATATAATTATTATATATTATCCATTATATAATTGTCAATAAATATGTATAATTAGTGATGCATGGTCCATAAACAAGTTTATTTGTTATGCTATTTATTTATACATATTTATTCATATGATGTCATTAAGTGAATTTTAGACAGTAAAACGCGTGACACAGTATGTTATTGTGTTCCCAGCTCGTGTTGCATTGCAGAATACATAGCAACAAATAACAAATGCACACAGTGAATAATGTAATTTTACAACAGTCTTGGTGTGAATGTAACTGTTATAACTATGTGTTTACTTTAAATAATAAAAGCATTCCCTAGTGACATATTAAATTACTTCTATAGTCCCCTAAATGTAATTAATAATCATTTATCATCATGTCATCCGTATATCTACCTCTTGTTCAAATGTGTCCTTTCTATATAAAATCTGTCTGTCTGTTTGTCTGTCTGTCTGTCTGCCTGACTGCCTGCTTGCCTGCCTACCTGCCTGCCTGTATGTCCGCCTGTCTGTCTGTTGGTGGTGAAACACCGGCGGTAAGTTCATAATGATGGTATCACTCTGTATCCATACCGAACAGGCAAATCCTCGTGCCTCTGCAGACACTGTAATGATGAACGCGATCCGGAAGCTCCTAGATATAGGGAGTTGACATTCCAGTATAGTCAATAGTCCATTCGTATACCCAGGCGCTGATATAAGTATCCAGTGCGTGCGGCAGCAAACAATTACACTCTCCGAACTTCATCAGGTACGAATCAGAAACAGGCTGTTAACCCAGTTTCCTGTTCTGTAATAAACGCACAAACTACCACCTGCCACTCCAGCGCTACAAAATGGGGAAAATAAAAAGAACACAACCCAGACACATTAATAAAAAAACAAACAATGTCTTGGTAACAGTATATCAATCAATCAATCAATCATGTGCCATGCCGGAAAGCGTGGGCGGTCATGATTCGCCATTTCACTCGATCACCAGAGTCGTGGATCAGCTGTCTCGTCCATGCCATGTGGCCAAGCCATCCAGGTATTTTCCTCTCGGTCTTCCTCTTGGTCTGTTCCCTTCGATCTTGCCAGCTGTCACTAAGTTCTCCAGTCCATTTCTTCTCATAACATGTCCAAAAAATTTTGACTGTCTACGTCTAATTTCTCTAATCAATCTACGATTTTCATTTGTCTCTTGTAGTACTTGGTCATTGGTTTTTCTATCTGTCCATGGTATTTTTTGCATTTTCCTCAGTATATCACAACATAAATAAAAGAACACAAAGGGGGAGAAGAAAGGAGGGTGTTTCAATTTTTCCTATCACTCTTCTCTGATTGTGGAGTTTAGTCCAACTCCAAAAGTGAGTAGGGTATCCACTCAATGAGTGCTCTTTTTCGAGATTGACATTGGTTCTTTCTGAGGAGTTAGAGACATCCTAACCTTACAAACATCCTAATAGTACAGCTGTCATAACATGACAAGGATCTCTGAGACATAGGTCTCATGTCAAGAATTCATCATCTCCTTACCATAGCTGCAAACAGCATTAGGCAAAAGGCCAAAGACGTACACAAGGGCTTCTTTCATCATCATCATCATCATCATCATCATCATCATCATCATCATCATCATCATCATCATCATCATCATCATCATCATCATCATCATCACCACCATCATCATCATCATCATCATCATCATCATCATCATCATCATCATCATCATCATCATCATCATCAGTCATCATCATCATCATCATCACCACCATCATCATCATCATCATCATCATCATCATCATCATCATCATCATCATCATCATCATCATCATCATCATCATCATCATCATGTGTTGTTCCAACTGGGGTAAATTTCGAATGTTTACTCCAGCAGTGAAAGTAATAATTACGAACATAAATGATAAATCACTCATAACAAAGAAAACATGTGAATCTTTTCATATAATAACGTAGGTCCATCTAGTGAGTATTTACCCAACAACCTCAAAACCAGAATGTAAGAACATCTTTTCCTTTTCCCCACCTGACTATTTAAAGCAGGGGGTTTAATGAACGCTGTTCTACAACCCAACAAATTCTGCTAGGATAAGAAGTGCCCTAACTTCACTAATAACGTATACAGTATGTCAAGCATCAAGAACGTTGTTACGTTGTTGAAAAATTCCTGAACATAAAATATTCGCCCAGGCACCGACAACAATGGTGCAATGCGGACGGCAATTGCACGTCCTGCAAAACACTTGAATATATATGGTGCGTTTTCCTTTCCTCTCACTCGAGATTGTAACTGACATTCTTTTTATTTCCATAACATCAATTATGAAAAGATCACAAGACAATCACACCTCTGTGTATTTAGAACGATGTAAACAAAAGGATTAACACCAAAGTGCACGAGAAGTCAAGTTACAAATCAAATCTAATCAAATCAACTTTATTTTAAAATAGTCACAAATTGGGCACGCAGGCCCGTCTTACATTCGGCCCTTTCAATCACTCATCTTTCGTTCATCAAGAGCATTTTACATTCACATAGGAAGAAAAAAAAAACATTGTGAAATCAATGTTGTAAACATAAATAAAACAAATTACCGTGTTATGAGGCCCATCTCCCACCTACCCACACATCCCCCCACCCACACCTCCACCCCACCTACACACACACACACACCCAGGGACACATACATACCCCACCAACCGACCCATGCCCCTCCCGCACATCCCTAACCCACACACACTACCCTCACCTGTTCCCCCAACCCAAACACAAACGCCACCCACACAAACATCCCCAACAACCCACACATCCCGCGACCACCCACATACACATTCTAACCCATACACCCTTCCCCCACCCACACATCCTCTCCAAACCCACACCTCCAACCACCCATCCCCCAACCATACCTCCACCGACCAGATGTTCCCCACCCACGCACACACATCCCCCACCAACCCACACATCGCACATCCACTCACATATCCCCAAACCATACACACAAATCCCCACCAACTGACATCTCCCTACCCACACACATACAAACACACAACACACACACATCTCCCTAACCACACATACATCCCCAATCCACTCACACACACCCCACCACACACACATACATCCTCCATACCCCCACACATGCCCTAACCCAATACTCCACCACTCACATCCCGCACCCGCACATCACACACATCCCCTACCACACAATATTCCCAAACCACGCACCACACACACATTTCCCTCACCCACACATCCCACACATATCCCCCACCCACATATCACACATTATCCCCACCCACACAGATACCCTCACACACCAACCCCGCATATACCCCCACCCACACACACATCACCCACCCACACATCACACACATATCCCCAACCAAAACACCACACACCTCTCCCCATTCACACACACATTCCCCATCCACCACCACCACACACTCACTCAGACATCCTCGACTACGCACCCACACACCCCCACCCACCCACCCCAACCAAACATCTCTAGATCACACATACCCCCACCCACACAATCCTCCACCCACTCACGCATCCCGCCTCGACACATACATATCCCTCACCCACCTACACATCCCTAAGCCACTCACACACTCCCACCCCCACATTCCCCATCCACGCACACGTCCTCCACCAAGACACCCCACACATGCTTCCCCCAACTATCACACATTCCCTACTCACCCCACATATCCCCCACCCATACACACATCCCCGCACCCATCACACACAAACCCCACCCACACACCACACACTATCCCCCACCAACACACATATCCTCACCCACCCACCACAAACATACCCCCACCCACACACCATGCACACATCCCCCACCAACACACCACACACATATCCCAAACCCACACACCATACACTTCTCCCCACCCACCCTTACATTAAGCTACGGCCTAACAAGAACATTTCCTCAGCGTTAAAAGCAGGTGGATGTAACACACAAATAGTAATCTTTCTGCAACATTGCGAAGAGGTTCAAGCTATGCACCTAGTGAAAACACGTTACAACCCACAGACAATTTGCAGTTTATATGCGTTGATAGTAAGATATATTCACAAAGCATATAAGAAAGATGTTACTCATAGCAGATTGAGATTGTAAGCATTATGGGAACTAGTTTGACAACCATGTCGGTCCTGCAGACTGCGAAACTCAAGTCAACCTTACAAAGACACGCCAATCTCACAGTTTCACAATCCACATCAACAATGATACTTGTTACATCAAATCCTCTTTCATAACATATAATATAAGTCAAGTATATGCTTACCCAAGGCGCAGAGGGGAAAAATACAAATGCTTCCCCTATATCAGGGAAGGACCCGCTTAACTTGAGGATTACATGGCAAGTGAAGATACTCGCGCCCTGCAAAGTTAAGCTACAACAATTTGGCCTGGGACTCAACCAATTGCTGGGCTGAATTTGAAACAAAGTTAATTTCAAATATTTCTCCCGTCGTAATTTTGTATCGCCGGCTTGCCCCTGTCCTTATATGGTAGCACCCCCCCCCCCCGATGTGTCTCCACCTTGTCGCGGTGGGGGGGGGGGGGGGGGGCCTTGCGTGTCCCAGTAACCCCAAGAGCTTTGTCGACGGATACAAAACTACATGTCGGACAGGCCTTAAGATAGGGACCAGACTAAGCGAAACACAACCTGCTGCTCTGCAGGTAGACTGAGGATAGCAGTCAAAGTCTAAATCAGGCGCACGATGCCGCTATTTCGTGGTCCAGACACTTAATCTAAGGCTTCCATTCGAGGGACATGGCTGAATGCCTCTAAGCCATAAACCCTCGGATGTGAGAGCCACTCCGTTACCTACGTAATGCAAAACGGAGGTGAGGTGCTGAGCACGCTACATGCTCAGTTCATATACTTGTTCGAAGGCTCTCAGCTGGGGGATATGAGGAATCCCCGGATGAGAGGACATGGTTGTCTCTCGCTCACTGATGCCCGGAGGTAAGGTGCTGAACCGGCAGCACATGTAGCCTATCTCATGAGCGAGCACTAAAGGCAGAAAGGTGCCCCAGTCGCACGAAATGGTTACGAAAAATGTCTATCTATACTCATAGAGTGAGTGCAATCGAAGGTCGAAAATCGTCTCAATAACACGAAATGGAATGCTTTGCTTGCGAATCCATCACGTGGAAGTCCGAAGCAAAATCTTACCTAGTGGATGTCGTCCGCAGACTGACCGTTCCTGGTTTGTGCGGGGAGCGGCGAGTGGCTAACAAGATGCCCAATAAAGGAAGTGAAGAATTACAGCAGCCATGAGCAGGATATGGCGATTCCTCGGGTGAGCCCAGTCTCAGAGCAATATGTGCCGGCTCTGCAACTATGGAAGCCTCCTTGGATAGCGGGGAATGCCCATGGTCTGCCCCTGCCTTCTCTTGAGGGTTGATCGTGATGTCTTTGACCGTTCTACCTTGACCAGCTGAGATGTGAGCGACACCACAAGTCTAACGTGCCTCGAAACCCGAAGAAGGCTAACCTCATTGAAAATGCCCGCAGAAGTCGGAAGTGCCGTCCTACGAGTGGCAAACTAAAAATTGGCACTACGCAATTACGTCCGAGTGAAATGTCGAACGAGTCTGAATGTCCATCGTGCTAGGAACAGCTCTGACTACCTAGTTTCCGAATGCCGCTCTTGTTCGGAACAGCTCTGACTAGGTAGGTCTCCGAATGTCCGTCGTGTCTGAAACAGCTCTGACGGGCGCAACGACAAGCACATGTCCGAAAACTCGCTGAGTGGATACCGTCTGCAACCCTGTCTGGTTTATGCGGGAACGACCTGGGGCGAACGAAATGCCCAATATATTGAAGTGAGGAATTAAAGCAGCCATGAGCAGGACGTGACGATTCCCTCAGTGAGCCCAGCACCAGGGGCTATGTGTCGGCTCTGCAATTATTGAAGACACCCTGGATGGCGGAAAATGCAATGGACTCTCCCTGCCTTCCCTTGAGGGATGACCGTGAAGTCTTCGACTGTTCAAATATGACCAGTTGGGATGTGGACGGTACCACAAAAGTAAGAGTCTCCCAGAATGCTAACCTGGTCAAAAATGCACGCTAAAAGTCGGATGTCTTGGCCTGAGGTTTTCGATCCATTGGTGCCTAACTGGACACACCGAAATTACATCTGGAATAAAAACAACACTCCGGATGAACGCAAAGAAGAAGACGAAGACATGTTAGCATTTGTGGCAACGAATCCTAGGAACACTGCTGGATGACAACAAATACGTCACACACATAGATGAGGAATTGATACGGCATCTCTCTCTCTCTCTCTCTCTCTCTCTCTCTCTCTCTCTCTCTCTCTCTCTCTCTCTCTCTCTCTCTCTCTCTCTCTCTCTTTTGTTTTCTCTGTCATCAAAACCACACAAATTCCACATCTATGCCACATCAATGAGACATCTATGCCACATCTATGCCACATCTATACGCATCAATGCCACATCAATGCCACATCAATGCCACATCAATGCCACATATATGCCACATATATGCTACATAAATGCCACATCTGTACCACATCAATGCCACATGTATACCACATATATGCCACATCAATGCCACACATGTGCCACATATATGTCACATCCATGCAAGATATATAACCTACTAGCTGACCCGGCCCGGCTTCGCCCAGTTCCTGGTGGGGAGCATCTCATTTAATTCATATAAGTAGTTATATAAGTTCTCGTTCCTGTTACTGACTATCTGTCTGTCTGTCTGCCTGTCTGTCTGTCTGTCTGTCTGTCTGTCTGTCTGTCTGTCTGTCTGTCTTTCTGACCCGGCCCGGCATCACCCAGCTCCTGGTGTGGGGCATCTAAATTAATTCATATAAGTAGTCATATAAGCTCCCGTTCCCGTTCCCGACTATCTATATATCTGTCTGTCTGTCTATCTGTCTGTCTGTCTGTCTGATCCGTCCCGGCTTCGCCCAGCTCCTGATGGGGAGCATCTCATTTAATTCATATAAGTAGTCATATAAGTTCCCGTTCCCGACTGTCTGTCTGTCTGTCTGTCTGTCTGTCTGTCTGTCTGTCTGTCTGTCTGTCTGTCTGTCTGTCTGTCTGTCTGTCTGTCTGTCTGTCTGTCTGTCTGTCTGTCTAATCATTTATTGGTTGCAGTTAGAACAACCTTAGATAAACGAAGACCAACTTACAACAAGCATTTGAAAGAGCACTTGAAAGATCTTTACATCTTCCCCAACAATTAACTTGGGTAAATGGAGCGGCGGCAGCAGCAGCAGCAGAAGAAGAAAAAGGAGGAGTAGGAGCTGGGAGGAGGAAGAGGGAGGTGGGGGAGGAGGGAGGAGGAGGAGGGAGGAAGAGATAGGCGGAGAGAGGAAGAGGAGGGAAGAGGAGGGAGGAGGAGGGAGGAGGAGGAGTAGGGAGGAATAGGAGGGAGGAGGAGGGATTAGGAGGAGGAGAGAGGAGGAGGAGGGAGGAGTAGGAGGTAGGAGGAGGGAGGAGGAGGGAGGAGGGAGGAGGAGGAGGGAGAAGGAGGAGGGGGAGGAGGAGAAGGGAGGAGGAGGAAGAGGGAGGAGGAGGGAGGAGGGGGAGGTGGAGGGAGGAGGAAGAGGGAGGAGGAAGAGGGGGAGGAGGAAGAGGGAGGAGGATAGAGAAGGAGGAGGGAGAAGGAGGGAGGAGAAGAACGCAGGAGTAGGGGAGAAGGAGGAGGAGGAGGGAGGAGGAGGGAGGAGGAGAGGGAGGAGGAGTGAGATGGAGGAGGAGGAGGGAGGAGGAGGGAGGAGGAGGAGAAAGGAGGAGGAGGGAGGAGGCAGAAGGAGAAAGGAGGGAGGAGGAGGGAGGAGGAAGAGGGAGAAAGAGGAGAGAGAAGGAGGAGGGAGGAGAAGGAGGGGGAGGAGGAGGAGGGAGGATGAGGAGGGAGGAGGAGGAAGAGGGAGGAGGAGGGATGTGGAGGGAAGAGGAGGAGGGAGGAAGAGGGAGGAGGTAGAGGGAGGAGGAGGGAGGAGGGGGAGAGGATGAGGAGGGAGGAGGAGAAGGGAGGAGGAGGGATGAGGAGGAGGGAGGAGGAGAGGGAAGAGGAGGGGGAGGAGGAGGAGGTAGGAGGAGGGAGGAAGAGGGAGGAGAAGGAGGAGGAGGGAGGAGTAGGGATGAGGGGAAGACGTAGGAGGAGGAGGAAGGAGGAGGAGGAGGGAGTAGGAGGAGAGAGGAGGAGAAGGGAGGAGGAAGGAAGAGGAGTGATTTGGAGGAGGGAGGAGGGCAAGGAGGTAGGAGGAGGAAGAGGGAGGAGGAGGGAGGAGGAGGAGGAGGAGGGAGGAGGAGGAAGAGGGAGGAGGAGGGAGGAGGAGGAGAAAGAGGGAGGAGGAGGATGGATGAGGGAGAAGGAGGAGGGGAGGGGAAGAGGGTAGGAGGAGGAGGAGTGGAGAGGAAGAGGAGGAGGATTATAACGCATATGCCTGTAGATAACTGCAGCGAAAAGGTGGGTCTGTCTATCTGTCTGACCCGGCGTGGCTTCACCCAGCTCCTGGCGGGTAGCGTCTCATTAAATTCATACAACAAAAAAAAAGTAACTTAAAAGAATGTCCTTCCATACACCATCCATTATTTTTAATGAAAACTGTTTCTAATCACCTACTTGACTGTTGATAACTTCTTAAGCATAAAAAGATGAGTTACAATGTTATGCATTATGCATTATTTTTATGAAAACTGTGAAAATGCCTTAAAGATTGTATCATTATTTATTATAACTCATATGCCTGTATATAACTATAGACAAAGAGATTATAAATCTTTGAAAACGATGCAACAATATGACTATAAGGTATACAGAAAAGTTATTAAAATTAATACTCCTTGAAATAACTTTTCTAGCGTTAAGTCCCCTTGCTATATAGAAATTATAATGAAAAATGAAAAAATTAAATAATATTAAGTAAGTAGCCGATTTCACACTAAAAATATCACAGTTGGCAGCGCGCGAATGAGAGGAAGACGTGTAGAAAATTTCATCTCAATCGGTTGGACCGTTCGCGAACGCATAAAGGACACACACACCCACATACAGTCTCTTTTATATATAAGATTTATGGTACATCTATGCCACATCTATGCTACATCCCCAATAAACCATACAAACAAATACAATAAGTACATGTCCATTCCCTCAGTGTGATCAATATTACACGTCTGTCTTCACTTCCCATGACATCTCCTGGTACTCACTGTTGGCGGAGTCGACCTGGCACGTGATCATGTTTACAACTCCGCATCGATGTCAAGTTTCACCAAAGATTACCAGACAGAATGTCGTGCTAACCACTGCGATACCGGGTTTCACTCTATAAGCTGTAGTGAGCATTAAAGGGGCTGTTCCTCAATAATCTGTAGTGAGCAGTAAATGGACGTTCCTCAATAAGCTGTAGTGAGCAGAAAATGGGTGTTCCTCAATAAGCTGTAGTGAGCAGTAAATGGGTGTTCCTCAGTAAGCTGTAGTGAGCAGTAAATGGGTGTTCCTTAATAAGCTGTAGTTAGCAGTAACTGGGCGTTCCTCAATAAGCTGTAGTGAGCATTAAATGGGCGTTACATGATTGTTACTAACTGTCCGTTCTGCACTCAGTGCTGGGGATACAACTCTATCAATTCCCAACGTTTTTACAGTTGATCGAGTTCCCTTTTCTCCTGGTGTATTTAATTGTTGGTGCGTAAGTGACATCGACAGAGGCTTGCTTTGATAATGTGCCAGCCGTCAGAAGAGAGTTTGACTCTTCGCAAGCCGGTAAGAGAAATTAAGGACACCTACGTCTTCGTGCCCTCAGGTGTATACTATGTCACGGCCATATAACATCAAGGGTCTGTGACAGTTTCTGCTTCTGGATTTGTGTGTAAGTGTGTGTGTTTGTGTGTGTTTAATACAATTTAATACGATAACATTGTACCAGATGTTGCAATCAACCCCATACAATTTATTGCTTGTGATTTACTAGGTAAATTTACGTTCATTAGCTCGTCATTGCCTTATTTTAACAGTCGACACTCATACATTCGAAATCAACGCAAAGTCTTTTGCTTCCAATTCGCCTGCAGCTATGTCGAAACATCGACTCGGTATGGCGGGCAATTGTCAACCTACATTCACTAACCACCAAGCAATGGACACAGAGATATAGTAAGTATGTATAAAAATATAATGAGAAGTATTAATACACAGTGACAGATGTATGAATCAGATTGATTGATTGATTGATTTAGGAATCGACATCACAGCATTCGGGGCATTCCCATAAGTGCTCCGTCCCCATCCTCAGCATGATATGAATCAGATATGAGAACAGACTACTAGAAACTGGAGACACGTGCAATGTAACTTGCCACAGTGGAATTGCTATCCTAGGTATTTTAAATCCTACTTTGATAACTAAGTTATCGCCAAATGTCCAGCTTTTCGTATTAATTAGTTGAGTCTGTGGCTTATGGGATGATGAGACGCACAGTTTCATGACTCCCCTTTATTCTGAGTCAACGCTGCGTTGGGACGCAGAGGTGTTTCCAAGGCACCAGGGCCGGGTTATCTACTGGCCAAGGCCTATTTACGCGTCCTCGTAGAACGTTCTGGGCAACAGGTCTCTTCGAGGTCCTGGCTAAAGTTAGTAGGATCGCCGATTCCTCCGAAGTCGGAGAGTGTCTGCCTGTACGGCGAGGAACCACCAGTCTGCATACCAATAAGCCAGACACGAGAAAACGGATACTCACGCAACCATCAGGTCCTGTATGACATCACACTGATGTTGGACAACAGGATGCCTTCATCCGACATACAGGACTTCGTATCAACAAAGTATATCAGTATCAGTCTTACCAGTATCAACCCCGGCAAGGAATGGGTGCCGGTGCCTCCAGCTTTTAAATGCACTTTCTCCTGCATTATCACACTCGACAGACTGTGCAGAGAGCAGAACCCTGCCGCTGTCAATGCAGAGGTTAACGCGCTCATCTATGAACACTCAGATAGCCCCGAAGTGCTCACCTATACAGATGGATCTGTGGTAAAGCAGCAGAGAAGTGCGTGGGCATTTACAGCCCGTTCAGCGGGCCGAACCGTTCAAGAATCCAGTGGTGCCCACTATATGACCACAAGCAGCATGACGATGGAGGTGATGGCAGTTACACAGGCTTTCATATGGCTGGAGTCACAGCATTATACCAACGTGTGTGTACTAAGTGATTCAATGAGCATGATTCAGAAGGTCGAAGCTGGATCTGTACGTAGACAGTGGACTGAATCGCTGCGGAAGTCTGTTGTCCGTAAAGTCACCTTCATCTTCGTCCCGGGACATGCGGGAGTCGAGGGAAATGAACGAGCTGACAAACTGGCTGGCTCTGCACCCCCTGTAGATGGCCAGCCCATGGATCGTGCCGATGTTATTAACATCCTTAAAGATATGGCGAGAACA
Organism: Cepaea nemoralis; assembly: GCA_014155875.1. Classification (NCBI taxonomy): domain Eukaryota; kingdom Metazoa; phylum Mollusca; class Gastropoda; order Stylommatophora; family Helicidae; genus Cepaea; species Cepaea nemoralis. Next base: position 33,491 of record JACEFZ010000081.1, on the reverse strand, counting down.
GAGGACTTTGACGTCAATGATTCCACATCGCTGTCCAGGATGAAAGACCTGGGAGTAAGAATCGGCACAGCCAGACGCGAGAGGTACATCGGGAAAACAAAGCGCCTCGTCAACCAACACAGAACTGGCACTATTAGCCACCGGACGCTGATGCATATGCTGGGGGGAGGATCTGAGCACCTATGGACATGTCCGGAGTGCAACGAAGATACCCCAACTGATAACTGATAACTGATAACAGGACTTCGTGTTGGAGCTCAAGCCACCGAACACACGCAAGCAACGCTGCTTTGAGTTGATTTCGATAATATGAGGCGTCAGACAGTCAGAAAGCAATGGCAAACTACGGATCTAACATTGTCAAGCAATAAAAAAGAATTCAGTTGCATGTGCTATAGAATGTTGTGACTATTTGAAAGCAGACAGCTTTACGTTGATTGTGATTGTATGAGACGTCAGCTGTTCTGAAAGCAATTCGCTATTGCTGATCTAACAGTGGCTTGTAAATCACAAACAGGCAATAAACTACGGGGTTGATTGTAACGTCCTGTACAGAACATACTTCTAAGAAGGGATGTGTTAGTATTAATTTCTGAAGTAATGGCCATAGAGATTCGAAAGCGGGAGCGTTATGTTTTCTGACAGAGAGCTACGATCTCAAGTGTGTGCTGTCGAGCTGGGGTTCGATTCCTGCGTTCGTCGTCTCACTAAGTGAGTAAAAGATTGCCACCTATTCTTCTGAGGCCAAGAAAATGTGAAGACCACATCACATTACTACCAATAGTATGTGTCTGCTTTGCGATATTTAACAAAAACAGCGATGCTAGTCGTAACATCTATATCTATAAAACAAAGTGTATGTATATGTGTATGTATATATGTATGTATGTAAATATGTATGTCCTTTATTTGTTCGCGAACGGCCCATCCGATTGAGATGAAATTTTCTACACGCCTTCCTTTCATTCCAGAGCTGTCAACTGTCATAGTTTTTTTTTCTTCTTCCTCCTCCTCCCTCCTCCCCCTCCCAAAATACGTACGTAAATATATGATGATGATGATGAAAGAATCCCCGAACCAAAACGCCAGGGAAAGGGAAGAAAATGACGTGACTACACAGAATCGTCACACGGCAATCATCATCATCAAGTGCCGTGCCGGCTGGCGTAGGCGTTCATGGCTCTCTGTAGATCTCAGTCTTTGTTTTTTTTAATCAACTCTGCTGCTGATATTCCTCCATGCCACGGCAATATCAATAACAATTCATCTTTTTATGTGTAAGGAAGTTATCTGCAGTCGTGTAGAAGGGAAGAACTAGACGAGTATGAATTCAGAATGACGAACTCTCTCCTCCTCTCTTCTCCTCCCTCCTCCTCCCTCTACCTCCTCCCTCCACCCTCCTCCTCCCTCTCATCCCTCTCTCTCCTCCTCCCTCCTCCTTCTCCCTCTTCCTTCTCCCTCTTCCTCTCCCCTCCTCCTCCATCCTCCTCCCTCCTACTCCCTCCGCCTCCTCCCCCTCCTCCCTCATCTTCCCTCCTCCTCCCTCTCCCTCCTCATCCCTCCTCCTCATCCTGCCTCACTCCTCCTCCTCCTGCCTCCTTCTCCCTCATCATCCTTCCTCCTCCTTCTCCCTTCTTCTCCCTCTTCCCTCTTCCTCCTCCTACCTCCTCCCTCCTCCTCACTCTACCTCCTCCTCCTCCCTCCACCCTCCTCCTCCCTTCTCCTCCTCTTCCTCCTCCCTTTCCTTCCTCCTCCTCCTCCCTCTACCTCCTCCTCCCCCTACCTCTTTCCTCCTCCCTCCTCCTCCTCTTCCACCTCCCTTTCCTTCCTCCCCTCCTCATTCTCCCTCTTTCCTCTCCCTCCTTCCTCCTCCTCCTTCCTTCTTCTCCCTCTGCCTCCTCCCTCCTCCTCTCCCCTCCTCCTCCCTCCTCCTCCTTCTCCTCCTCCCTCCTTCTCCCTTCTTCTCCTCCTCTCCCCTCCTCCTCCTCCTACCCTCTTCCCAACCTCCCTCTCCCTCCTCCATCCTCCATCTTCCTCCTCCTTCCTCTTCCTCCTCCTTCCTCCACCTCCCTCTTCCTCCCTCTCCCTCCTCCATCCTCCTCCTCCCTCTTCCTCCTCCTCCTACCTCCTCCCTCCTCTCTCCTCCTCCCTTTTCCTCCCTCCTCCTCCTCCCTCTACCTCCTCCCTCCTCCTCTCCACTCTTCCTAAAACCCTCTTCCTCTTCCCCTCCCCCTCCTCCCTATCCCTCCTCCTCCCTTCACATTCCTCCTCCTCCCTCTTCCTCCTCCTCCCTCCTCCTCCTCATCCCTCCTTCTCCCTCCTCCTCCTTCTTCCTCCCTCCTCCTCCTCCCTCCTCTCCCTCCTCCTTCCTCCTCCTCCCTCTCCTCCTCCTCACTCCTCCTCCTCCCTCCTCCTCCTCCCTCGACCTCCTCCTCCCTTCACATTCCTCCTCCTCCCTCTTCCTCCTCCTCCCTCCTCCTCCTCATCCCTCCTTCTCCCTCCTCCTTCTTCTTCCTCCCTCCTCCTCCTCCTCCCTCCTCCCCCTCCTCCTTCCTCTCCTCCTCCACACTCCTCCTCCTCCCTCCTCCTCCTCCCTCTACCTCCTCCCTCATCCTCCCTTCACATTCCTCCTCCTCCCTCTTCCTCCTCCTCCCTCCTCCTCATCCCTTCTCCTCCCTCCTCCTCCTCTCTCCTCCTCTCTCCTCCTCCCTCCTCCTCCTCCCTCCTCCTCATCACTCCTCCTCCCTCCTCCTCCTTCTTCCTCCTCCCTCCTCCTCCCTCCTCCCCCTCCTCCTTCCTCTCCGCCTCCTCCCTCCTCCTCCTCCCTCCTCCTCCCTCTACCTCCTCCTCCCTCTACCTCCTCCCTCCTCCTCCCTTCACATTCCTCCTCCTCCCTCTTCCTCCTCCTCCTTCCTCCTCCTCTCTCCGCCTCCCTCCTCCTCCTCCTCCCTCTACCTCCTCCTTCCTCCTCCCTTCACATTCCTCCTCCTCCCTCCTCCTCCTCCCCTCCTCCTCTTCCCTCCTCCTTCTCCCCCTCCTTCTCCTCCTCCCTCTTCCTTCTCCCTCCGCCTCCTCCCTCCTCCTACTCTCTCCTCCTCCTCCCTTCTCCTCCCTCTCCCTCTCCTCCTCCTGCTCCCTTCTCCTCCTGCGTTCTCCTCCTCCCTCCTTCTCCCTCCTCCTCCCTCTTCCTCCTCCCTCCTCCTCGCCTCCTCCTCCACCCTACTAATCCCTCCTCCTCCTAATCCCTCCTCCTCCCTCCTATTCCTCCCTACTCCTCCTGTCTCCTCCCTCCTCCTCCCTCCTCTTCCCTCCTCCACCTCCCTCTTCCTCCTCCCTCCTACATTTACCCAAGACAGACAGACAGTCAGACAGATAGTCGGGAACGGGATCTTATATGACTACTTATATAATTTAAATGAGATGCTCTCCACCATGGGCTGGGCCGGGTCAGACAGACAGACAGATAGATAGATAGATAGATAGATAGATAGACAGACAGACAGACAGACAGACAGACAGACAGACAGACAGACAGACAGACAGACAGACAGTCGGGAACGGGAACTTATATGACTACTTATATGAATTAAATGAGATGCTCCCCACCAGGTGTTGGGCGATGCCAGGCCGGGTCAGACAGACAGACAGATAGATAGTCGGAACGGGAACTTATATGACTACTTATATGAATTAAACGAGATGCTCCCCATCAGGGTCTAGGCGAAGACGGGCCGGGTCAGACAGACAGACAGACAGACAGACAGACAGACAGACAGACAGTCGGTAACGGGAACGGGAACTTATATGACTACTTATATGAATTAAATGAGATGCTCCCCAAAAAGGACTGGGCGAAGCCGGGCCGGGTCAGCTAGTTTATCATATAAACACAATATGTCTACATTAATCGTATGTTCTGTCAACAGTGAACTTGAATGTTCATAGAACAACAACGGTTTACGTCAGGTGATTGCTCGCTTGATTGTCCACCCTCTGATCGAACTCTCATCGAATTTGGGCTATATTTAAAACTAACCAGGCCTCCAGGCTGACATAGGCTAACATTTTACACACACACACGGACACAGACACACAGACACACACACACACAGATATATATATATATATATATATATATATATATATATATATATATATATATATATACGCACCGTGGCAAAGGGTTCATGGATACAAAGGGTAATCTCACATACCGCGTTCGAAACACAGCTGCGGGCGATTTGGCAGGAGACGTCTTGCGTTTGGGATTGTTAAATTATAGCATGGGTGCCAGTCTTTCAGAAAGCAGTGACAAACTACTAAACGTACACTTGCCAAGAGATCACAAACAGCCAGGTAACTGCGACGTCTTGTAAAGGATCTATATATACATATATACATATCTTTCTATTGTATTTTTCTAAGTCTGGTGGACCTGCTAGTTTAGACTCATGGCTCTCTCTCTCTCTCACTCTCTCTCTCTCTCTCTCTCTCTCTCTCTATATATATATATATATATATATATATATATATATATATATATATATATATATATATATATATATATATATATATATACAGTTGGACGGATGTGGCTTTGGATACTGGACACTATTTAACAAGGAGACTTGCAGAGTTTGAAGTCAGCCGCAGGTAATTTTAGAGTAGAACGCTTTATTTTAACAATACTCTCAGCGAAGACCTTCAGATAGCAGGAGCAAACAAATAAACGTAACATTGAGCATTTGTTATCAGCCATGCCTCTTGACGATGTTTTCGTACCGTTACCGCATTGTGTTACAAGATAATGTCAAGATACAGAACACCGTTTTATTATCATCAAGGCCTAAGTATAAGTTGGTCATGACAATGCGAATTGCTTTGTCATTTATAATTCTTTTATCTTACTGATTGATATGTAACTAGCTGCAAGCAATTGCCATAGTCATTCTGTTGGTCACACCGGCTGATAAACACAAGTTATTTCCTCCTGTCTGCAACACCACATACACATTACAACATTTCTACTCATCATGGCGCAGCAGTTTAACGACAAAGTGGCCGTTGTGACGGGTTCCAGCGCTGGTTTGGGTGAAGCTATTGCTCTTCTGTTTGCCGCAAGGGGAGCGAGGGTCACTCTGTGTGGCCGTGATCAAGACCGACTGAAGTCAGTGCTGGACAAGGCTGTGAAGGTCAGTGGTGGTCATCAAGACCGGTTTCTTACAGTTCTAGGAGACCTGAATGACGTCAATGTTCGGAAGGAAATCATTGAACAAACAGTGAACAAGTTTGGACGGCTGGACATTCTTGTAGCTAACGCTGGTATTGCTGGAGATCGTCATTCATTTGTAAATGAAACTGAAGCAAACTATAACAATGTTCTTGGTACTAACTTGAAGACGGTGTTTTTTCTAATTCAACAAGCTGTGCCTCATCTAGAGAAGACCAGGGGAAATATTGTCAGCATCTCTTCTATTGCTGCTCAAATGGTGATTCCATCAGCTACTACATATTCGTTATCAAAGGTAGCACTTGATCATCTAACTCGCTGCCTGGCTGTAGACCTCGGATCAAAAGGTGTTCGTGTGAACTCAGTAAATCCTGGCTTTTTCCCAACACTTATCTTCAGAGATGTGCCCGATTTCGAAACAATGTCAAAAGAATTTCAGAAATCAGAGCTCGTTAAAACACCACTGAAGGACAGAGTCGGAGTTACAGAAGACGTTGCTGAAGCTGTAGCCTTCTTGGCATCGGATGCTGCGGGTTTTATCACTGGTGAAATAGTCAAGGTTGATGGTGGGAGGACTTATTCGGGATAGATGTCGAATATACCACAAAAGTAACGACTATACTTTCTGTGCAAGGCTTATCTGCTCGTGTTTATTTTAAGTTTCCAGTACATTGCGTATACTCAATAGATAAAATGATTTTACAGTAAATTACACTTGTATCTTTAAAACAATAATGAGCATAATCTAGCAGGTCCTGTGTTGAATATCGCTTTCATCACGGCCCGTTGAAAAGATTCTCGATTACTGGCTATTTCCCCTACCACATAAATGTTCATGTCAATGCGACAATTGTGATGGCCAACACTTGCTCTATTTTACGGGAACGATACAATACACTGATGTTCTTTCCAAGCCACTGAAGTATTTACTATGGAACAATTATTTCAGTTTACGAGACAAATTGTTACTGATGAGCCAGTGTTCTTTAATGTTCCGGTTTTGGCGTTGGTATTATTTCTCCATTTCGACTTTATGTATTCTAAGAGTAAATTGTCACTTTTAGTGGTTGCGAAATTGCTCACGACTAGCAACATGTAAATATAAGAAACAAAACTCACTAAAAGAGATTATTGTTATATGTGAGTAATTTTTTTTTTTTTTTTTTTTAAACAAAAATATGAACATTGAAGAAAGCGGGCAATTTGAGGAAACCACGAATTTTAGACTTATCAAACATCAAGTGATCGAGAAAAAGCAATAACTTGAAGCATAGTTCCCGGAAGACATGGCAAGAATTGACTGTGGTAGCAAGGCATTAATGACAACATGGACGTGAAAATAGACAAAATATGGGAACTGTCGAAGCATCGACCATTGTTTTCTGCTGGCTGAGATAAGAGGAACGTTCTACAAATGACCTGTTTTGCCTTAAGAATTATGTTCATATTCCAAATGTAATGTCCCAAATAATGTTAGACCTAGATGATAAAGGCACCAGTGTTATGGGAGTCTACAGGCCGTGCTTCAAAGTACATTGATTACTTTAGCGCGGCGGTATCGTCATTTGTAGACGACATTATCTAACCGAGCCAAATCCCGGTGTGACCGCAAAATATTCCAGTTTTGATATTGTATAGTGTGTCCTCTAATCTTCCTACTTCTTTCATATTTCCTCTATGAGTGATCATCAATACTGCCGAATGCATTTTTCATGTTATTTCAATAACTTCATAAGTTTCCCAACAGCTGATATATATGTGTATTGCTGATCGCGATTTCAATATTATGCTGGCTTTTATTTTTCACAAAAAGCAAGTCTTTGATATTTTCTTTACTTCTTTTTTATTCTTTCCCATTTTTCTTTTGTATTGGCAGGCTTTTGCCGGCTCCATGGCCGAGGAGTTAGCAGCTTTCTCCCGAATACTCTCGTCACGTGACGCGACGAGAATTAGCAGTGGTTCGAATCGCAAAAGTGACTTATGAGAGTATGGACCCGGTCGCTCAGAAAGTCGTGGCGTGCTGATGAGCGTAATCTAGCCTAGGAATCAACATACAGCTGAAAGATGCTGGTGTTAACCGCAATATCCTGAAACAGGATGGAAACGCGGAAAAAAATAAATAAATTGGCAGGCTTTTAATTGGTTCATTGAATTTTCACGGAAACCAACTCTCGAAAGCGTACAGTAGAATAGCAGTATGTAACATGCAAGATCAGATCAAATTTTATGTCTACTCTGCATAGTGACGAGTTATTCATTATACTCTTATCTGATGAAATGTTTGTTTATTTGTGAATATATATATATGTACACGATGAAAACCTCTAAAAGTGTGATAGAAAGTGCAATAACCATGCCTTGTCTTGTAACATGACAATATTATTGTTAAGGATGTCAAGAGGGTTTGGTGGGTCCCATCACGATACAGACGAACACGGTGGCTTTATAAACACAGTTTAAAGATGGCCATCCCACTTTTGACATTCACCAAATAGGACCAGCGCTCTAATATCCGGTTTTTTTTTCTTTCTTTTTCTTTGTGTGGTAAGCGAATGGGTTAAACATGTAGAAATATATCGGCAAATGAAGGTCCATAATGGTGATGCATGTATGAAAGTCCAGCAAGTGTATGAGTGGAGTAGGTGATTTCAAAACGGTGTGACTTCAATGACAGAATGTTCACTACATGGTCAAATACACCGAGTAGTGACCATAGAGTCGATTTTTCAAGATGAATCAAAGCTCCTCCTCCTCCTCCTTCTACCTCCTCCTCCTCCTCCTCCTTCTACCTCCTCCTCCTCCTCCTCCTTCTTCTTTCGTTCGCTTGAAATATGTCTATAACTGCAATATTGTCTCTCGTATGAATCTAACAGTCTTTCTTAGTTCACTCAGCGGTCCATAGAGTTTATCTTCCACTGTTGTCTCTCTAGGCCAGAAGGTTCGCCTGAATATGTTGTACTTTAAGCAGTCTTGGAGTATGTGCTCTGCTGTCTGCGACGCCAAACCACATGTGCACATGGCTGAGTAAAGAATCTTGAATTTTGTGTACATGTCGTTGCCTAATCTATTATGTCCTGTTCTGAGGCGCAGAATAATGACTTGTTCTGGTCTGTCCATAACGTGGTAGTCGTCGTGAGCAAGTTTTGGTGGCCTTCAGACTGATTTGATCATTCTTTTCTTTTGGTGGTATGTAATGGGCACATCAAGCTGTTCTTCCTTTGCTCCTTCCTTAGCCAATTGATCAACTTTGTCGTTTCCGGGTACTCCCACAGTGGGATGGTATTCACTGTATGGCTGGTATTTATTAATTGCTCTGTTGCTATCTTGATTGCCTCAATTTCTGCATCATAGTTATGGCAGTACTTTCCTGTTGGAACTCTGGCAGTGTCCCTAGTATTATTTGGGTATTCTATGTACACTCCCGCTCCTCTATTTCGTATCGGCGCTGAAGGACTTGCATTGATCGCTGTGGTGATTACAACATATTCAGATATATATATATATATATATATATATATATATATATATATATATATATATATATATATATATAATATATATATATATATATATATATATATATATATATATATATATATATATATATATATATATATATATATATATATGCGTCAATCACTATATATGTATATTCTTCTTCTATATACATATATAGTGATTGACGCATGGTTCATGTTCAGATTTATTTATTTTATTTTGCTTTATATTATCATTAATTGAATGTTAGACAGTAATCACGTGACACAGTATATAGTGTCGCAGTGTTCTCAACTTGTGACGCATTATAGAATACATAATAACAAATAACAAATGCACACATTGAATCATCCATTAAATATTACGATTTTAAAACAGTGTTGGTGTGAATGTAGCTGTGTTATAACTGTGTGATTATATTAAATGATGGAATCTTTCCATAATGACGAACTAAATTACTTTTATAAACCCCCACTCCCCCTCCCCCACCCAAGTTAATTATTAATTTGTTTTATCCTCGTACTACCCATGTTTGCTCTCAGACAACTTATATAAAAATCAATCGAATTTAATGACACCCTATAGCCTTTGTCGACCAAGAAAAGGCATTTGATAGAGTAGATAGAAACAAGCTGTGGAAAATCCTTAAACAATATGGAGTGAGTACACATCTTATAAACCTATGCATAAGCTAATACAACAACAGTGAATGCTTAGTGAGAACAACTGGACGACACCCAGAACCCTTCACCATGAGATCCGAAGTGCGACAAGGTTATGCCCTGTCCCCTCTCTTGTTCATGACCTATATAGACAACATATGTAAAGACACCAGCCAAACAAAGACCGCAAGAACACCGCATGACGCTAACACAGAAAAAGAACCATCTGCAAATTACACCATTAGAGAACTCCTGTTTGCGGACGACACAGCGCTAGAAGCAAAATCAGAAGATTACTTACAAGACGACATGAATAGTCTAAACGAAATGTGTAGGCAACATAACATGAACATTAGCACAGGTAAAACAGAGGAAATGACTATAACTAAAAAAGGAAAAAACAACGGCAATTAACCTAAACGAACACCCGCTGAAAAAAGTAAAGAGTGTCAAGTATCTAGGAAGTATAATATCATCAAATAGCAAATAAGAAAACGAGATTGAAAATAGATGTAATAAGGTAAACCAACTCATTTGACAAATAGCACCAATACTAAAGACCAAACATGTATCAATAGTTACCAAGAAAACACTTTACAACACAATCTTTCAACCAACTCTATGCTACCAAAACCAAAACTCGACAATGAAAGAAAAAGAGAAATGAAAATCACAACAACATAAATGCGATCCTGAGAATAATACTCAATGTATCAAGGAGAGATGAGATCAGAAATGAAGACATCAGGACTAAAGTTGGGGGGGGGGGGGGGGGAGTGGGGTATAGCGCGCTAGATTGTTTTAGAATGCAGCACGTAAAAGGGTTTGGCCATGCAGCTAGATTACCAAGTAACAGTATACCACAACAAGCAATGATGCAGAAACCAAATGGAAGCAGAGGAAGAGGCGGACCGCGTAAACGATGGACAAAGGGAATAGCAGAGTCTATGGGAATATCGATACATGAATGAGTACTGGGTATATGGTGCTAGCCTCAAATTTGTAAGTGCAATAGACGCTCGAGGGGCCACGTAACAAGTATTCAAACACAACGATCTGCCTGGACAGCGATTGGAACACAACCCCACACTGCCAGCAGAATCACACTGAGACACGGAATACTAGACAGTCAGTAATAGACATGACAGTAATAGTCATGACTGTAGTAGACACGGAATACTAGACAGTAAGTAATAGACATGACAGTAATAGACATGACTGTAGTAGACTTGACTGTAATAGACATGACAGTAGTAGACTTGACCGTAATAGACATGACAGTAGTAGACATGACTGTAAGGACTTGACTGTAATGATATGACAGTAGGACTTAAGTAGACATGACTGTAATAGACATGACAGTAGTAGACATGACTGTAATAGACATGACTGTAATAGACATGACTTTAATAGACATGACAGTTGTAGACATGACTGTAATAGATATGACAGTAGTAGACATGACTGTAATAGACATGACTGTAATAGACATGACTGTAATAGACATGACTGTAATAGACATGACTGTAATAGACATGACTGTAATAGACATGACAGCAGTAGACATGACTGTAATAGAAATGACAGCAGTAGACATGACTGTAATAGACATGACAGCAGTAGACATGACTGTAATAGACATGACAGTAGTAGACATGACTGTAATAGACATGACTGTAATAGACATGACTGTAATAGACATGACTGTAATAGACACGACAGCAGTAGACATGACTGTAATAGACATGACAGTAATAGACATGACTGTAATAGACATGACTGTAATAGACATGACTGTAATAGACATGACTTTAATAGACATGACAGTAGTAGACATGACTGTAATAGACATGACTGTAATAGACATGACTGTAATAGACATGACTTTAATAGACATGACAGTAGTAGACATGACAGTAGTAGACATGACTGTAATAGACATGACTGTAATAGACATGACTGTAATAGACATGACTGTAATAGACACGACAGCAGTAGACATGACTGTAATAGACATGACAGTAATAGACATGACTGTAATAGACATGATTGTAATAGACATGACAGCAGTAGACATGACTGTAATAGACATGACAGTAATAGACATGACTGTAATAGACATGACTGTAATAGACATGACTGTAATAGACATGACTTTAATAGACATGACAGTAGTAGACATGACTGTAATAGACATGACTGTAATAGACATGACTGTAATAGACATGACTTTAATAGACATGACAGTAGTAGACATGACAGTAGTAGACATGACTGTAATAGACATGACTGTAATAGACATGACTGTAATAGACATAACTGTAATAGACATGACTGTAATAGACATTATTGTAATAGACATAACTGTAATAGACATGACTGTAATAGACATTATTGTAATAGACATAACTGTAATAGACATTATTGTAATAGACATAACTGTAATAGACATAACTGTAATAGACATGACTGTAATAGACATAATTGTAATAGACATAACTGTAATAGACATGACTGTAATAGACATTATTGTAATAGACATAATTGTAATAGACATAACTGTAATAGACATGACTGTAATAGACATTATTGTAATAGACATAATTGTAATAGACATGACTGTAATAGATATGACTGTAATATACATGACTGTAATAGACATGACTCAGCGGATCGCGCCTCGCTGGTAACTAACGGGGGTATGTAAGCAGGTCGTTCAGAAAGCAATGGCTAACTACTGAAATAAAAATTGCCTAGTAATCAACAGCGGCTGAAAAATGCTGCTGTTGACTGCAAATTCCTGTAAGGGATATGCAACATTTAAAAAAAATAAACATGACAAGTTGGCGCGCTAGCGAAGTTGATAGCAAACTGCGCTGGTAATGTCATGACTCCGAATGGTGGCTGGTAGGATTCCTGGGGTCGTCACATGCGAAAGTGAGGGAAACCCTGACCACGTATTTGTCCGTGCATTCAGGCCTACAAATGTGACAGCACTATCGAACCACGTGCCCATAGCAGAGAGCTGATTTGGGGCAAATTAACAATGTGACAATAGACATGGAAGCCCCATAATTAAAAGACAAATGTTGCATATTCCTTGCAAGACGCGTCTATCAGTCCCAACCCCCTGGCAATTTTTATTTTTTTTAAGGCAAAGTGTGCGTTCAGTAGTTTGCCGTTCCTTTCTGAATGAGGAGTCAACATTGGTGTAGGAAAGAACTATACATTTAACGCAGCGACCGAGTAGATTTCTAATTCCCCAGCAGCAAACAGAAGAGCAATAACTTCACCCAAGCAAGCGCTGGAACCCGTTACTATGGCTACCTGGTCACTGAACAGTTCTGACATCATGAAAAGACTTCGTCTGGTAGAATAAAACTTGCTTGACAATATATTAGTTTAGTTTAGTTTAGTCGATGGATCAACTTCACGCCACACAGGTGCAACCCATAAGTGCTCCGTACTCCTCCTAACTCAAACCTGAGTTTGGAGAAACTCAGCTCATTGCACGAACTCCGTAGCACCGGCGATGGTCCTGAAATACTTTAGGTAGATTTTTTAATCGAAATTTTGCCGGGGCAAAGCCGTTAGGCTACTCTTTGTCGATTTCCAACTGCCAAGTGTATTGTTACGTGCGCAACAATACACACGGGCGTCCGATCCCACTTGTTACTAGAAGTCCGCTTGACAATATATGTTGTTCTAGACGTTATCTGGCTTGTTTGCATAACTCGTGTAAGCAACAATGCCGTTATAATTATCGCACTGAACGAATATAATATTCTAACTTTAGACATAGTTTGTAACAACCTAGTAGTTCAATATATGGGTATGCATGGTCACTGTAATCATGTAACGTATCATGATTCTTAACGAGGGCAATATTTACAATGGATTATAAATGTAAGTTAAGTAATGGACTCTCTTAAGGCATTTGGGGTATATAGCTACTTATTCTTTTTATAGCCCATGCCAAATAGAGTTGGTGATCATGTTTGTCCATTGTATTCTGTTTAGTGTACTTGAATTCAAGCCTGTGTGGGGGTTATTAATGAAAAAGATAAGAGGATGAAGGTCCTAATTCTAACAGCCAACTGTATAAGAAACTTGAATGGCTCAATAAGACTTTCTAACATTACATGTGGGTAGGTGACATCAATAGATAGGCTGGTAGACAACATTACATGGGTAGTTGAGATCAATAGATGGGCTGAAACACACAATGTCATGTGGGTAGACAAGAGCAATAGTTTGGCTGGAAGAGAAAATTACATGTGGGTAGATGACATCAATGGACAGGTTGGAAGAGAACGTTACATGTAGATAACGACATCAATGGACAGGTTGGAAGAGATCGTTACATGTAGGTAACAACATCAATGGACAGGTTGGAAGAGATCGTTACATGTAGGTAAATACATCAATGGACAGGTTGGAAGAGAACGTTACATGTAGGTAACGACATCAAGGGACAGGCTGGAAGAGAACGTTACATGTAGGTAACTACATCAATGGGCAGGTTGGAAGAGAACGTTACATGTAGGTAACTACATCAATGGACAGGTTGGAAGAGAACGTTAGATGTAGGTAAAGACATCAATGGACAGGTTGAAAGAGAACGTTACATGTAGGTAACGACATCAATGGACAGGTTGGAAGAGATCGTTAGATGTAGGCAACGGCATCAATGGACAGGTTGGAAGAAAACGCTACATGTAGGTAACTATATTAATGGACAGGTTGGAAGAGATCGTTAGATGTAGGTAAAGACATCAATGGACAGGTTGGAAGAGATCGTTAGATGTAGGCAACGGCATCAATGGACAGGTTGGAAGAAAACGCTACATGTAGGTAACTATATTAATAAACAGGTTGGAAGAGAACGTTAGATGTAGGTAAAGACATCAATGGACAGGTTGGAAGAGAACGTTACATGTAGGTAACGACATCAATGGACAGGTTGGAAGAGATCGTTAGATGTAGGTAACGGCATCAATGGACAGGTTGGAAGAAAACGCTACATGTAGGTAACTATATTAATGGACAGGTTGGAAGAGATCGTTAGATTAAGGTAACGCATCAATGGTAAGTTGGAAGAGAACGTTACATGTTAGGTACGACATCAATGGACAGGTTGGAAGGTAACGTTACCACTAGTATAACGACATCAATGGACAGGTTTGGAAGAAGATCGTTAAGATGTAGGTAACCGGCATCAAATGGACAAGGTTGGGAAAAGAGAACGTTACATGTTAGGTAATCTACATCAAATGGACAAGGTTGGAAGAGAACGTTACATGTAGGTAAACGACATCAATGGACAGGTTGGAAGAGATCGTTAGATGTAGGTAACGGTAATCAATGGACAGGTTGGCAGAGAACGCTACATGTAGTGAACTAGTATTAATGGACAGGTTGGGAAGAGATCGTTAGATGTAGGAACGGCATCAATGGAAACAGGGTTGGAAGAGAAGCGTTACATGTATGTAACTACATCAATGGACAGTTCGGAAGAGATCGTTAGATGTAGGAACGGCATCAATGGACAGGTTTGGAAAAAAACGCTACATGTAGGGTAACTACTTAGGGACGGGTTGGAAGAGAACGTACACATAGGTAACTACATCAATGGACAGGTCGAAGAGATCGTTAGATGTAGGTAACTACACAATGGACAGGTTGGAAGAGAGTACATGTAGGTAACGACATCAATGGACAGATTGGAAGAAACGTTACATGTAGTAACGACATCAATGGACAGGTTGGAAGAGAACGTTACTGTAGGTAACGACATCAATGGACAGGTTGGAAGAGAACGTTACATTAGGTAACTACATCAATGGACAGGTCGGAAGAGACGTTACATGTAGGTAACTACATCAATGGACAGGTCGGAAGAGATCGTTACATGTAGGAACACATCAATGGACAGGTGGAAGAGAACGTTACATGTAGGTAACTACATCAATGGACATGTTGGAAGAGACGTTTTTGGTAGGTAAC
This sequence comes from Cepaea nemoralis, assembly GCA_014155875.1. Lineage (NCBI taxonomy): Eukaryota > Metazoa > Mollusca > Gastropoda > Stylommatophora > Helicidae > Cepaea > Cepaea nemoralis. The sequence continues at coordinate 18,095 of JACEFZ010000081.1, read as the reverse complement.
GAATCAATGACAGGTTGGAAGAGATCGTTAGATGTAGGTAACGGCATCAATGGGACTTTGGAAAGACGCTACATGTAGGTAACTATATTAATGGACAAGTTGGAAGAGATCGTTAGATGTAGGTAACGGCATCAATGGACAGGTTGGAAGAGAACGTTACATGTAGGTAACTACATCAATGGACAGGTCGGAAGAGATCGTTAGATGTAGGTAACGGCATCAATGGACAGGTTGGAAGAAAACGCTACATGTAGGTAACTACATTAATGGACAGGTTGGAAGAGAACGTTACACATAGGTAACTACATCAATGGACAGGTCGGAAGAGATCGTTAGATGTAGGTAACTACATCAATGGACAGGTTGGAAGAGAACGTTACATGTAGGTAACGACATCAATGGACAGATTGGAAGAGAACGTTACATGTAGGTAACGACATCAATGGACAGGTTGGAAGAGAACGTTACATGTAGGTAACGACATCAATGGACAGGTTGGAAGAGAACGTTACATGTAGGTAACTACATCAATGGACAGGTTGGAAGAGATCGTTAGATGTAGGTAACTACATCAATGGACAGGTCGGAAGAGATCGTTAGATGTAGGCAACGGCATCAATGGACAGGTTGGAAGAGAACGTTACATGTAGGTAACTACATCAATGGACAGGTCGGAAGAGATCGTTAGATGTAGGTAACGGCATCAATGGACAGGTTGGAAGAAAACGCTACATGTAGGTAACTATATTAATGGACAGGTTGGAAGAGAACGTTACATGTAGGTAACTACATCAATGGACAGGTCGGAAGAGATCGTTAGATGTAGGCAACGGCATCAATGGACAGGTTGGAAGAAAACGCTACATGTAGGTAACTACATTAATGGACAGGTTGGAAGAGAACGTTACACATAGGTAACTACATCAATGGACAGGTCGGAAGAGATCGTTAGATGTAGGTAACTACATCAATGGACAGGTTGGAAGAGAACGTTACATGTAGGTAACGACATCAATGGACAGATTGGAAGAGAACGTTACATGTAGGTAACGACATCAATGGACAGGTTGGAAGAGAACGTTACATGTAGGTAACGACATCAATGGACAGGTTGGAAGAGAACGTTACATGTAGGTAACTACATCAATGGACAGGTCGGAAGAGATCGTTAGATGTAGGTAACGACATCAATGGACAGGTTGGAAGAGAACGTTACATGTAGGTAACTACATCAATGGACAGGTCGGAAGAGATCGTTACATGTAGGTAACGACATCAATGGACAGGTTGGAAAGAACGTTACATGTAGTTAACTACATCAATGGACAGGTCGGAAGAGATCGTTAGATGTAGGCAACGGCATCAATGGACAGGTTGGAAGAGAACGGTTTATGTAGGTAAGGACATCAATGGACAGGTTGGAAAAGAACGGTTTATGTAGGTAAGGACATCAATGGACAGGTTGGAAGAGAACGTTACATGTAGGTAACTACATCAATGGACAGGTTGGAAGAGATGGTTACATGTAGGTAACGGCATCAATGGACAGGTTGGAAGAGAACGTTGCATGTAGGTAACTACATCAATGGACAGGTTGGAAGAGATGGTTACATGTAGGTAACGGCATCAATGGACAGGTTGGAAGAGAACGTTACATGTAGGTAACTACATCAATGGACAGGTTGGAAGAGATGGTTACATGTAGGTAACGGCATCAATAGATAGGCTGGAAAACAACATTACCCTGGAATAGGCAAGGCCATGAGATGGACGGAAAGATAACATTACATAGAGGTAGATGAGATCCTCTATCTTAAGTGTATTAGACCCCAGGAATGCTAACCTGGTTAAAACAACGCACGCAAACGTCGGATGTGTTGGCGTATGTGTTTCGGCCCTAAGTTGCGTAACGAGATGAACGCAGAATAAGACGAAGAAGAAGTGTATTAGATATGTGGTATTTCCGCCTATTGTTTCCTTTGCCGAGTCTCAAGTTTTTTACTTATTCTCATTGCTTGAGTTGGTGATATGCATCATCTTTCTGGTGGCCTGTATGCTCTAATTCCCACGTGGTTCTAGAATTCTTATATATCTCTCGATCTTAACACAGGTTATGTCTAGAGCAGATTCAATAGCCTTCCAGTTGTTTGTAACTATCTCTAAAAAGACTACTAGTGTATATAGTCATCACAAGAACTGGTGTTGAAATAATTTAGTCCTCACAAAGACTGCTATAGTCCTCACAAGGACTGGTGATGAAATTATTTAGCCCTCATGAGGACCGGGGTTGAACTGTATATAGGGAAGATGTTGAAGAGAAGCATTGACGAACACAGCGACGTTTACGTGTGGTATTTGTGAGGGTAGACAGGACTCGGCGCTGGATCTTGAGACTGCATGTGACAAAGTAAGATGCGTTTTTTGGTGCACAGTCTTGTTGAGATGCGTGTTGGTGCTTGGGTGTTGGTCTGGATAGCGACTACCTGCACTCTTGTAGGGTCGCTCGTCGCCTAGGTTAACTGGCCTCGCGGCCGTGCATTGTTACCACGGTATTATCACAATGATCTGAAATATCACCTGTGCTATCCAATGAATGCATAAGAAAGATTGCTAGCATTGAAGCACAAGGGATTGGAAGAATACTGCCATTTGTAGATGATGTCTTGCGTGTTGGCAGGGGAGAGAAGGATGCAAGGTAGCCAGGGCTGCAGGAGGCAGTAAACAAGGTGGGCGACTTATATAAAGAGATGGATGCTGTCACTGACCTAGATATTGGGTCTGTGTAGACACGGCTGGCTGGAGGAGAAACGGCACACGCATGTCGTGATTTTGATGGACTCTCAAAGTTTGATGGGAGATGTGAAGAAGTGCGTGGAGAGACAGATGTGGTAGAGGTTCTTTGGAGTCGTGTCTGTGGTGCAGAATAGCTGGTGGATCGTCACTGCTTGAAGAGATTGGTGCTGCATGAAGTGACCAGGGGACTGTCCCCCACTCAAGAATCCAAGTGTTGTGGAGGTCATCATATTGGCACATAATCAGACTGTTACTAATACCATTTTTAGTAGTAGGACACGTCACTTTTGCAGATAAGAACCGAGCACTTATGGTAATGCCCCATATACTATGATGTCGGTTCTTGACTTAATTCAACTTAATTCTGTATCACGGTCTAATTATGATTTAGACCAGATAATTTGAAAATGGCTGTGTCATGTATAATTAATTCGCTTATCTAACTTACTTATACATAATTAGATACAAACAACTGCCACAGTCACTCAGTTGGGCGCACCGGCTGATAAACCACAAGTCATTCTGTTCTGTCTCCAACACCACATACACATTACTATCCATCATGGCGCAGCAGTTTAACAATAAAGTGGCCGTTGTGACGGGTTCCAGCGCTGGTTTGGGTGAAGCTATTGCTCTTCTGTTTGCTGCTAGGGGAGCGAGGGTCACTCTATGTGGACGTGATCAAGACCGACTGAAGTCAGTACTGGACAAGGCTGTGAAGGTCATGTGGTGGTCATCTTGATCGGTTTCTTACAGTTCCAGGAGACCTGAATGCTGTGAATGTTAGGAAGGCAATAATTGAGCATACCTGTAACAAGTTTGGACGGCTGGATATTCTTGTAGCTAACGCAGGTATTGTTGGCGATCGTCATTCATTTTTAAACGAAACTGAAGCAAATTATGACAATATTCTCAACACCAACTTGAAGTCCGTGTTTTTTCTCATTCAAGAAGCTGTGCCCCATCTGGAGAAGACCAGGGGAAACATTATCAACATCTCCTCTGTTGCTTCACATATAGTAAGCCCATCATTTACTACATATTCGTTATCAAAGGTAGCACTTGATCATCTAACTCGCTGCCTGGCTGTAGACCTTGGATCAAAAGGTATTCGTGTGAACTCTGTAAATCCTGGGTATTTCCTAACACTTATCTTCAGAGGTTTAGATGATGCAGAAACAATTTTAAAAGAAATTCAGAAATCAGAGTCAGATCAAACACCACTGAAAAACAGAGTCGGAGTTACAGAAGACGTTGCTGAAGCTGTTGCCTTCTTGGTATCGGATGCTGCGGGTTTTATCACTGGTGAACTAGTCAAGGTTGATGGTGGAAGGAATTATTCGGGATAAGTTCCTCATATACCACAAAAGTAACGACTAAACTTTATGTGCATGGAATATCTGCCCGTGTTAATTTTACGTACCATATACATTGCAAAGATTATATAGATAAAATTAGTTTGCCTTCAATTACATGCATATCTTCAGATGTGAAAATCATCATAATTTATCAGGTGTTTCGCTGAATATCACTCTCATCACGGCCCGTTGCAAAGATTCTCGATCACTTGCTAATTTACCCTGTAGCAAGAAGTCCATGTCTAAGGTGTCTCCAATGTCCTGTGCCGATATTTGTGATGGTAAACCCTTGCTCCATATAAGGGGAACGATACATTCCATTGTTGTTATTTCCAAACCACTGAGACGTGTACTATAGAGAAAGTATTTCAGCTTACGAGACATATTGCTATTGACGAGCCAATTTTCTTCATGTTCAGATCTTGGCGTTAGTATTGTCTCTTCATTTTGTTTTAAGGTATTCTACGAGCTCAAATTAACTTCTTTGGTAGTTGCGATATTACTCATGACTAGCAAAATGTAAATATGCGAAACAAATATCACTTAAAGAGATTATTGTTATCTGTGAGTAATTTTATTGAACATCTGGACAATGAAGAAAAACGGCATTGTGGAGTACCCGAGAATGTAAGCATTATAAAACGTCATTCATTCATTCATGCATGTCCTTTGCAGAACCTCGCCATCAAAACAACCTTCCGAAAAACATCTCGATCATAAGCAAGATGTCCCGCGTCCTATACACCCATCTGGTGATCATCCGCCAGATCCTGCACCCATCTTCTCTTTGACCATCTTCTTCCTCTCTTCCCAGGCATATACTCCTCCATAATCGTTCGCTCCAAACGTTCATAACGTTTCATATAACTAACATATTACAATTTTCTTTGTTTTGTCGTCGTTAATAGCCAACCTTATTTAATATTCAGCTCTTTAAGTATGGATGCAATTGTTTTTTTTCTTAATCCAAGATATTCTTAGAAACCGTTTATAACATTTATATTCAAAGGCATTTATACGTTGTTCAGCTTGTTTAGTAAATGTCCACGTCTCACAGGCGTATGTTGCAATGGGAAAGATGCATGCTCTTAAAAATCAAATTTGTGTAGTTCTGTCTGGACCACTCCATAATTTATTCAATTGGTTTAGTCTTTGATGAACAATTGATAGACGCCGTTTTATTTCTTTCATTGTGTCACCATTGTTAGTAATCAATGACCCAAGATATTCGATATTTTCCACACCTCCAATGTTTCCTCACTAATATACGAGGGTAAGTTAATAATTAAGTCACAAATGGCTGTAGAAAAATAACTATGATAACAACTTGAAACCAGTTTTTATTTATACATACATTGTCCCTTTATTTCTCAACATAATTTCCACCAAACATTGATGCATTTATCGCACCATTTTATCAATCCTCCCAATTCGGGTGCATAAAACTGCGTGCACTATTTTCATTTACCTGCCATCCCACAGAACTGTGTGACTTACTGATTGACTCGCACTCGTAACTTTTTCTACCCAGCTATGCACCGCTTTACGGGGAATCGCTAGGAGCTACGTCCACTGAAAACCCACCTTGGCGGGAGACATTTCGTGAGTGACGCCGAAGTTGAATGTGAAGTGAAAACGTGGTTTAGAAAACAGAGCACGCAATTCTATGCAGCCGATTTGGAGGACTAATAAAACGATGGGATAAGTGCATCAATGTTGGTGGAAATTATGTTGAGAAATAAAGGGACAATGTGTGTATAGAAATAAACTGGTTTGAAGTTATCATATTTAGTTATTTTTCTACAGCCATTTGTGACTAAGTTATTAACTTACCCTCGTATATTTCTTTCTCCATAGTAGTTTTATTTATTTGCATTATCTTTGTTTTTGCTATGGTAAGATATAAGTTGTTATTTTCACTAGTCATTGGGGCTGAGGTTATTAGGTTTTCTATATAAGTCTGTGATGTGGATAGTAATACTGTATCATCAGCATATTGAATCTCTGGTATTTCACGACCAACGATAATTAGGGCATCGTATTGCCCCCCTGGTTATATTATCTCTCACATTTCTCAGTATAGTTTTGGCGTACAGATTAAACAAATAGGGGGACAAAACACAGCCCTGAAGGACTATTTGTTGATGTCAAATCAACGCATGTTGAATATGTGATCACTTGTCCCTCTTCCTTGTCTAAATCCAGCTTGAACCGCGTTAATATCTTCTTCCATTTTCTAACGAAGTCTTCTCATTATGATTTCTAGTAGAATTTTATTTGCTTGAATGATCAGGGCAACAGTTCTATAGTTGGTGCATAATATCAGGTTGTCCTTTTTTGATATTGGAATGACGATAGTTCTCTTCCAATCTGTTGGATATATACTATATTGCCATATCTTTGTATGCTTTCTTCTGGACTTTAATTAGTTTAGCTGGCATCTCATAACATCCTGGTTATTTACCATTCTTCAGGTTCTTTATTGTCCATCCACTTTCATCTAATGAGGGTTCAGGTTCTGTCTCTGCTGTCATAGGTTCATGTATCTCATTCATATATTCACAGTCATTCATATCATACATTCCACTGCAGTGTTCCTGCCATCATTATATAATTTGTCTAGATTGTGTTAGGTATTTCCCAACTTGTCTGAAAATCCAGCAAGTGTTTTAGTGGAGTAGAGTTTCAAAACTGCGGGACAGACTGTTCATGACCGGATCAGGCACACCGAGTAGTGACCCCAGAGTCGATTTTTCTACAGGAATACAAGAATTTTATCGGCGTTGGAGGTCTTGCATTGACGCAGCGGTCACTACATCAAAGATGATACATTTGTTCTGTCCCTTCTCTTGTTCATAACATATTTAGACAACATATGTAAAGAAACCAGCCAAAAGGAGACCGCAAGAACACCGCATGACGAGAACATGGAAGAAAACCATCTGCAAATCTAACCATTAGAGAACTCCTGTTTGCGGATAACCATGCACTAATAGCAACACCAGAAGCTGAATTACAAGACCACATGAATAGTCTAAACGAAATGTGTAGGGAACATAACATGAAAAGTAGCACACGTAAAACAGAGGGTATGACTGTAAATAAAGAAGAAACAGCAACAATGATTCACGTAAACGAACATCCCTTGAAACAAGTAACGAGTTTCAAGTACCTAGGAAGTATAATATCATCAAATGGCAAATCAGAAGAACCAACTCACTGGACAAATGACACGACTACTAAAGAACAAACTTTATCAATAACTAGTAAGAAATCACTTTACAACACAATCTTCCTACCGACAACTCTGTGCTACCATTGTCAAACCCGGGCAATGACAGAAAAAGAGAAAAGAAAATCACAACAACAGAAATGAGATTCCTGAGAAGAATACTCTATGTATCAAGAAGAGATAAGATCAGAAATGAAGAGATCAGGAATAAAGTGGGGGTTATATCTGCACTATATGTTATTAGAAGACAGCAAGTCAAATGGTTTGGCCATGCAAGTAGGTTACCAACTAACAGTATACCACAACAAGCAATGATGTACAGACCAGAGGGAAGCAGAGGAAGAGGCCGACCACATAAACAATGGACGCAGAGAATAACAAAGGGAATAGCAGAGTCCATGGGAATATCGATACATGAAGCCCATAATATTAAACGTTTATACTTCACCACGTCGCCGAAAGGTACAAGAGGAACATGATGGGATGAGGTGAGATGAAATTTGTTCTGTACACTTTCAGAATATATTCGCCCCCCTCTCTCCCACCTCCCTCCCCCCACAAAATAAAAAAAAAATTAAGGTTTCCATTTGAATCCATTCCACTATATAATTGATGCATGGTTCTTATACAGATTTATTTATTTTATTGTTCAATATTCTTTCATTAACTAAATGTTAGACAGTGGTGGTGGTATCATACGTGGTGGTGGTTTTGTATCACACGTGACAGCATGTCATTCTATTCTCAACTTGTGATGCAAACAGAATAGATAGAAACAAACAGGAGGTGCACATATTGAGGCACATATTAAACATCGCGATTTTACAACAATCTTGGTGTGAATGTAACTGTGTTATAACTGTGTGTTTACTTTAAATGATAAAATCTTGTCTGTCTGTCTGTCTGTCTGTCTGTCTGTCTGTCTGTCTGTCTGTCTGTCTGTCTGTCTGTCTGTCTGTCTGTCTGTCTGTCTGTCTGTCTGTCTGTCTGTCTGTCTGTGTCACTCTCTCTCTCTATCTCTCTCTCTCTCTCTCTCTCTCTCTCTCTCTCTCTCTCTCTCTCTCTCTCTCTCTCTCTTTCTCTGTCTGTCTGCCACATCAATAACTCATCAATGTTACATAAATGCTACACCAATGCCATCCCAAAGCCACATCAATGCTTAACCAATGCCACACCATGCCACATCTATGTCAGTACAATGCAACATCTGTGCCACATTTATTCTACATCAATGCCATATCAATGTCACACCCCCAATACGCAATATGAGTGGCACCTTGCAGTCTTGACAGACCAAAGTATGCGAGTTGGAATGTGGCCAAAATTCCATCACAATGCCTGGGCAGAGCTTCAGAGAAACATGTGGTGCCCAAACGACATGTCCCCTCTCTCGGCCTAGTCTTGTGTATTCCAGAGGAATGGGTAACCAATACGTCTGGCACAAGGTAGGCTGCAGACGCTGGCGGCAGCAGGGTCAAACCTCCGAGACCTCGCCACCACGAGCAGGTGGCGAGTGGTGGCCAGACCCTGAAACCCAAGGGACTAGGCTTAGAGACGTTCAGCCAAGTCCCACAGGTGTGAGGCCTCGTACGCGCCTGGACCGTAAGGGCGCGCACATCCGTCAATCACAAGTGTCCGGACCTGTGTAAAGCGTGCACTATCGTCAGACTCTCCGCCTGACCTTAGCGGACCCCGCGACCACCGGGAATAGGCCCGACGGAGATATCGTCGGAGATATTGCTCGTCTGTTGCGAGCAAATCTCCCATCCTTTCCTCCTTCTCGCGACCAGACTGACTGAATAAATGAAGAAACGATAAAAGTAGTGGTATTTCAATTGCGCTTGCGCTCCCACCTATGCTACACCCTTCATGTGTCTTCACAAAGTCGGACTAGAGTCAAGCTCAACATGGTCTTCTTTCCCTGCTGAGTCATACCATTGGTAGAATACGCAATGACAACTAAAATAAAAACACTTTCCCCAGTACGATCAATACTGCACTGGTCGTCTCTACTTCTCATGACATTCCCCGGTACTCGTTGGCTGGGTCGACCTGGGGACACAACTCCGCCTGGATGTGAAGTTAAACCAATGATCACCAGATCGACAAAAAGTCGTGCTAACTACTGCACTACCGGGTATCCCTCAATAAGATATTATAGTTAGTTGCATATCCTTTACAGGACGTAGCAGTCAATTCCAGCATTTAGGAGGTATTTTAATGTTTGTGATTCCTGGGCAAGATTACGTTCAGTAGTTTGCCATTGCTTTCTGAACGGCCGGCATTCATACCATTGTAGGGAAACCAACGCAAGGCGGTCAACTTCCAAATCACCCGCATCTGAGTGTCGAACGCGGTATGCGGGAATACGACTTGCATTTGTAACTGCTTCGAAACAGAGCCGGGCATTAAGCTGTTAGTGAGAAGTAAAAAGGGCGTTACTGGATTGTTACTGAATGCTCATTCTTCACTCTGTGTAGGGGATACAACTGTGTCAATTCCGGACGTTTTTACAGTTGATCGAGTTTCCTCTTCTGTTGTGTATTTGTTAGCCTATTATTGTAATCGACAGTCGCTTGCTCTGATAATGTGAGTGCTGTCGGACGAGGGTTCCACGTCTGATTTCTTCGCCAGCCAGTTCGAGAAAGACTGGACACTCATGTCTGTGTGCTTCCAGGTGTACAACATATCATGGCCTTGTCACATCACAGGCTCATGACTGGTTCTGCTTCTGGATTCGTGTGTGAGTGTGTGTATGCATGTGTGTATGTGTTCGCGCGCGCGCGCGCGTGTGTGTGTGTGTGTGTGCGTGCGCGCGTGTGGGTATGTTTAATACAATGTAGTGGGATATCATTTTACCAGATGTTGCAATTAACCCTACACAATTTATTCCTTGTGATTTACTGGTTAGTATTACGTTTAATAGCTCGTTATGACCGTTTTTTGAGCAGTCGACACTCATACGTTCGAAATCAACGCAAAGCCTTCTGTTTCCAAATCGACTGCGGCTGACTTCGAAACATCCACTCGGTGTGTCCGGCCATTGTTAAACTGCGTACAGCAAGCAAGGGACGCAGAGATATAGTAAGTATATATTAAAGATATACTGAGCAGTATTGATACACAGTGACTGGAGATTTGGAACATAACCATACATTATATATGAGAACAGACTACTGCAAACACGGGCTGTGTGATGTGTCACAGTGGCATTTTATTCTGGTATGTTAAATCCTATTTTAATTACTAAGTTATCGCTAAATGTCCACCTTTCAGTATTAACAAGTTCAGTCTGTGGCTTGAGGGATAGCCAGACGCACAGTTTCGCGACTCCCCGTCAAACCAAGTCAAATGTTCGAAATCAGCTGTTAGCAATCTGGAAGCAGGCCGCTATGCGTTGATTTTGATAGCATGAGGCGTCAGCCATTCAGGATGCAATGACAACCAACAGATCTAACATGTCTAGCAAATAACAAAGAATTCAGTTGCATATCATATATCATGTTTTGACTATTTCAAAGCAGACCGCTTTGCTTTGATTTCAATTATATTTCGATTGTAACCTGTTCAGAAAGCAATATCAAATTGCTGAGCTAACAATCGCTAGTAAATCACAAACAGACTAATGAATTCTGGGGTTGATTACAACGTCGTGTAAAGGGCATGCAACTAACAAGTGAAGTTTCAGTCTTCAGTTCTAAAGTAAAGGCATTTAATAGCAGCCATAGAGATGTTAAGGCGGGCGAGTTAGGTTTGTTGCTAGAAAGTTTCGCTGATAATTTCAAGTATCTGTCGGGTGGGGCTCGTCTCCTGCGTTCGTCGTCTTCTTAAGTGAGTGAAAGATGGCCATCTATTCCTCCGATGCCAACACAATATGAAGATCACATCACATTACAATCAATAACAGGTTCCTGCCTTAACATGCATCCTGTAAAACACAATAGGCCTTCTCTAATCTTATGTGTTTGTCAACAGTTGGGTTCGTTAGGTTGTTTGTCCATCAAGAATGATGATGACCATTAATTTCATCCAGTGGGGTTGAAAGTATGCAGCCGTGAGTTCTAAGAATTGCTGGATAAATAATGACTTGCGCGATAAAATTGATTAAAGTGAGGAAGTGTTACACAATTCGTCGATCACACTCTTACTTTCCTGAGTCCATCTGAGTCCATTGGTAAATCAAATCAAATCAAATCAAATCAACTTTATTAGGGTCACAAATTGGGCGCGCAGGCCCGTCTTACATTCGGCCCTTTCAATCACTCGTCTTTCGTTCATCAAGAGCATTATACATTTACATAGGAAGAAAAATAAACATTGTGAAATGAATGTTGTAAACATAAACAAGGCTAATTACCATGTTATGAAGCCCATCTCCCACCTATCCATACATCACCCCACCCACACAACCCCACCTACCCACACACACGCGCACCAAGGGACACATAAACACCCCCACCTACCCACACACACGCACACCAAGGACACATACATACCCCACCAACCGACCCATCCCCCTCCCGCACATCCCCCACCCACACACACTGCCCTCACCTGATCCCCCAACCAAAACACACTCGCCACCCACAAACATTCCCCCACCAACCCACACATCCCACGCCCATCCACATCTTAACCCACACATCCTCTCCCCACCCACACCTCAAACCACTCATCCCTTAGCCACATCTCCATCGACAACATATTCCTCCACCCATGCACACAATCCCCCACCAACCCACACATCGCACATTCACTCACACATCCCCAAACCATACACACACATCCCCACCAACTGACATGTCCCTACCCCCCCCCCCCACCCACACACACCTCCCTAACTACCCATACATCCCCAATCCACACACACACACACACCCCACCACTCACACATACAACTTCCACCCACCCTCGCCTTAACCTAAACCCCCACCACGCAATCCCCCACCCGCACATCACATACACCCCCTACCACGCACTATTCCCAACCCACGCACCACACACACACATATCCCTCACCAACACATCCCCACTTACACACCACACACATATCCCCCACCCAGATACCACACAATATTCCCACCCACACCCACACAGATACGCTTACCCATCCACCCCACATACCCCCACTCACACACCACAAAAATCCCCCACCCACACACACATACCTCACTCACACAATATCCCCAACCAACACACCACACACCCTCTCCCCACCCACACACGCATTCCCTACCCGTCCACCAAACACACTCACTCACGCATACATCCTCCACTACGCACTCACACACCCCCATCCACCCACCCCCCAACCAAACATCTCTCGATCACAATACCCCTACCCACACACATCCTCCACCCACTCACACATCCCACCCCGACACATACAACTCCCTTACCCACCTACACATCACTAAGCCACTCACACACCCCCACCCACACATTCCCCATCCACACACACACATCTCCCACCCACACATCCCGCATACTTCCCCCAACCACCACAATCCCCTACTCACCCACACATATACCCCACCCATACGCACATTCCCCGCACCCATCACACACATCCCCCACACCACACACTATCCTCCACCCATACCACCACAAACATACCCTCCACCCACACATCATTCACACATCCCCCACCAACACACCGCACACATATCTCAAACCCACACACCATACACTTCTCCCAACCCGCCCTTGCATCCCCAATCCACCCAACACAATCCCCTATCCACAAAACCCCGCCTCCCACACATACTTCCTCAAACCATCCACACATCTCCACCCACATAAACACACATCCCCCGCATCCGTCCCATACACATATCCTCCACCCATACACACATCCCCCACACCCATTCCAACACCCCTACTTTCACCCCCACTCATCCATCCACACATCCCACCAACACCCACATACCACTACCCACCAAAATCCACACACCCCAACCCATCCAAACGCATACCCCCACCCACACACCCCCACCCACACTTATCCCCACACTCACACACATCCTCCACATACAGTCACACTTCCTCACATCTAGACACATACAAAATGTCTCACGTTAGTATTGAAACTAGTATGAAAAAACTCCCACACTTTACTCACACACATACACTGACACTTGTCATGATCAGTCTCATAAAAATGTTAAACATGGAGAAAAATGTGTACATAAAATGTATGTGACGTAAAAATAGTGATGCTCTCTCTCTCTCTCTCTCTCTCTCTCTCTCTCTCTCTCTCTCTCTCTCTCTCTCTCTCTCTCTCTCTCTCTCTCTCTCTCTCTCTCTCTCACACACACACACACACACACACATTCACTCTCCCGCTCATTCTTTCACTCTCACGCTCACTCGTTCTGTCTCTCATTCACACTCACTGACTCTCTCACTCAAACTACAGTAATGAACATGTGTTTATATTATGCATGATAAAATCAAATGGTAGTTAACTGATAATATGACAGATGAGAATACACAAACATATGGATTCGCGTGTTACATACCATGCGTGTTACATGACATGCATCTGCTCAGCTCTCTCTCTCTCTCTCTCTCTCTCTCTCTCTCTCTCTCTCTCTCTCTCTCTGTATTCTTTCATACACACACTCACACGCATGCGCGCGCTCACACACACACTAACACATCAACTCTCCCACTGTCTCACTCTCTAACACACAATCCTACACACACACACACTCTCTCAATCACACTCTCTCACACATACACGTACACATGAACGCATGCACGCACGCACACACTCCCTCACTCACTCTCACACATACACGTACGAATGCATGCACTGACACATTCCCCCACCATTTCTCGCTCAATCACTCTCTCCACACACACGCATGCACACACGCATTCACTCTCTCCCTCTTTCTGACACCCACTCTCTCTCTCTCTCTCTCTCTCTCTCTCTCTCTCTCTCTCTCTCTCTCTCTCTCTCTCTCTCTCTCTCTCTCGCTCCCACACGCACACACATATATAGTGAACAATTATAATGGACAATTATACTGAACAATTATACCAGTAAATGAATTATGGTGGCATATAGTCGGTATGGATTAAGTATTGAAAGAGTTTTCGGTTAAATGTGTAGGGACTCATTGGAGTTTTCAGATCTGGAGGCAGATGATTCCATAAGTGAGCACCAGAATAGGCAAAACATGTTTTGTATAGGTCCAATCTAGGCTTTGAGACATGTAACAAATTTAGGCGCTTGCTGTTCATTGCATTAGATTGAATCAGCGGCAGAAGATACTCTGGGGTATTTTGAGATATAATTTTATTCACTAATTTGGCTTTGTTGAAAAGGAAGCGCTTTTGTAGTGGTAGAAGTCTTAGATGACTGTACAAATTATTACTTTCAACGTGCTTTATGCCAGAAACCAGACGAATAGCGCGGTTTTGTAGAGAACATAGTCGTTTTAAATTAGATTTAGGGCAACCATCCCAAACTGTGGAACAGTAATCGAGATGTGATTGGATATAGCATGTATAGAATATTTTACGTGTGCTTTCGTCCAGGAAGTGCTGAATTTTAGCAAGTTGGTAAACTTTTTGTGCTATTTTCTTGGTAAGAGCGTGAACATGAGAGCTCCAGTTCAAATGGCTGTCTATTAAAAGCCCTACTGTTTTATGTTCAGTCACATTAACTATAGGTAACGTGCCTATGCGGAGTTCGAGCGGTGATCCAGTTATGGCTAGTGTTTGTAGTTTTTGTCTGGTCGTTATTAGCATGGATTTGGTTTTGCCGATGTTAATTTGCATGCGGTTTTCATTGCTCCATCTAGTAAGATTATCAAGTTCCTTTTGTAAAGAATTCTCTAATTCACTACGGTTTTCTTGACTAGTATATATAGTACAGTCGTCTGCAAATAGATCACAAGTTGTATTGATATATAAAGGAAGATCATTAATATAAACTGCAAAAAGCAGCGGACCTAGTATTGAGCCCTGAGGCACACCAATATTAAGCTGTGTGGGTCTTGATAGACAGTTGTTGAAGGACACGACTTGTTGCCTGTCAGATAGAAATGACGTAATTATGTTCACCATGTTGGTGCTTGTCTTCATTTGCTTTAGTTTTCTAATTAAAATATCGTGATCTACCATATCAAAAGCTTTTTTAAAGTCTACAAACACCGCTCCACAAATTCTACCGTTGTTGATGTTTAAGTGCCAGTTATCGGTCATTTTTGTTAGAGCACTATGGCAAGAATATTTAGGTCGAAATCCAGATTGACTGTTAATTATTAGATCGTTGTTAATTAAATGGTGTAACGTTATTTTATGAATGTGTTTTTCTAACATAGATATTACTAAATCCAACCAGACATGGGACGATATCATTCTTTCTTACAATTTCAAACAACTAATAAACCGTCCCACAAGGGTTACTGACACATCCTCAACTATAATTGATCATATATATGTTATTTGTCCAGATAATATTATTGAATGTTCTGTTCCTGTTTGTACAGTTAGTGACCACTACCCGGTATGTTGTACATGGTCAAGAATTGGGTTCAAACCTCTTAAACATAAACATGTAAGTATCAAATTTAGGAATTTTAAAGCATTCAACCAAGATTTATTTTTGCAAGACTTAAGAAAAGCAGCCCTTGATCACGTTTACCAACTTCCTGACCCGGACGATGCATTAGCTTTCTGGACGAAGACAGTCTACAATGTGTTCGATAAACACGTGCCAATCAAAGAAGTTCGAGTCAAAAATCAACATAAATCCCCATGGGTCACTAGAGAAGTGCTGGAAATCATGAGAGAGCGAGATACAGCACACAAAAATAAGAGAGAGAGAGAGAGAGAGAGAGAGAGAGAGAGAGAGAGAGAGAGAGAGAGAGAGAGAGAGAGAGAGAGAGAGAGAGAGAGAGAGAGAGAGAGAGAGAGAGAGAGAGAGAGAGAGAGAGAGAGCATCACTATTTTTACGTCACATACATTTTATGTACACATTTTTCTCCATGTTTAACATTTTTATGAGACTGATCATGACAAGTGTCAGTGTATGTGTGTGAGTAAAGTGTGGGAGTTTTTTCATACTAGTTTCAATACTAACGTGAGACATTTTGTATGTGTCTAGATGTGAGGAAGTGTTACTGTATGTGGAGGATGTGTGTGAGTGTGGGGATAAGTGTGGGTGGGGGTGTGTGGGTGGGGGTATGCGTTTGGATGGGTTGGGGTGTGTGGATTTTGGTGGGTAGTGGTATGTGGGTGTTGGTGGGATGTGTGGATGGATGAGTGGGGGTGAAAGTAGGGGTGTTGGAATGGGTGTGGGGGATGTGTGTATGGGTGGAGGATATGTGTATGGGACGGATGCGGGGGATGTGTGTTTATGTGGGTGGAGATGTGTGGATGGTTTGAGGAAGTATGTGTGGGAGGCGGGGTTTTGTGGATAGGGGATTGTGTTGGGTGGATTGGGGATGCAAGGGCGGGTTGGGAGAAATGTATGGTGTGTGGGTTTGAGATATGTGTGCGGTGTGTTGGTGGGGGATGTGTGAATGATGTGTGGGTGGAGGGTATTGTCACTTGTTTTCCCGGGAGAGAGTTGGAATCAACAAGCACATCTTCAAACTTATTATCTGTTGGGATTATTGACTGACTTTTGTCTACACCCCTCCCTTCTGTCTTCCCTTCCATATATCTACTTCTGTCACTCTCTCTATTATTCTATCAACACATACTCTGACAACATTTCCTTTCAACATATAATAAAAGATTTATTAATAAAGAAAACTATGTCCGGTGTGTGTATGGATATTGTCTGTGTAGTTGCTATTGTATTCTATGGTTGTGGACAGAATGAACTCAGAATGTCTATCAGCTGTATCTTCTCGCCAGTCATTCTTCACGATTACAGGACATCACATCAAACAGGACAGAGCTCACCCGGGATGATCCGTAGGCTTGAATCTGATGGTAAATCCGTTAGTGAAATGAAAAACAAACTGTTCATCACTGATTCACCGTATTGCTATAAAAGTCCCGTAAGTTTATGACTGTGCCCAAATCGGTTTCATGATATTAATTATCCATCATCAAAAACAGAAAACACCACATTGTCAATGTTCTTCCTATTGTCTATTATGATTATCACTATTGTCTTTGTCTATTCCTTTTACCCTATGTAGGCAAGTCGTATGTAGGTTGAAGTCTCTGCTTGCCCCACCTTAACCTCTTTTTCTGTTTAGGAGCCCCGTGGTATATGCGTGTTAGCATACAGTCTTCTGTATTTTTCTTGATGTTAGTATTTGTTCATCTGAACGAACTATTTAGGTTCTTTCTGGATCTAAGTATGTACTTTATTGATTCACGTAGAGTAGGTTTTTCTTTCTTCTCTAATGTCCCTAGAAACTGGGAACCTGTGGATGAATATAACAAGTCGAGTGGTAAGCGTCCGCCCCTTACTCCTAACTTATGCAAGTGTCCTTCTCCAGCCATAATGACAAGGCTTTCGAAGTCACCATCCGCATAAGACATAAGAATTCACCTCAGTCTAAAACACCCACTAATAATATGTAATGATAAAGGTAATACACGCTCATATATATTCCTATTCTAAAACGATATTTTAATATACCTTATACACATCTCTGTTCCTATATAGAATTAATGTAGATCCACGAATCGAAATTAATCCTCAGCCAAGCACTTTATCCCATTATAAAGGAGGA